>JADRCH010000346.1:741610-841600 GCA_019843965.1 Rhynchomys soricoides | reverse complement strand
TGTGCATGTGTGTAATGATGTGCATATGTGTAAGGCTGTGCATGTGTGTAATGATGTGCATATGTGTAATGCTGTGCATACGTGTAGTGTTGAGAATGCCTTTGGTGTCAATTCAGACAGCATCTGGTGCCTTTTGTGGAATGGGATGGGTGCTTCCTGGAGTCTCTGAGTTCAGTGTTCAGTGTAGGCATTCCTGTAGCCTCCTCTCAGCTTAAGTGCTCCTGCAACCTGTTCTCCAAATATCTTCATCCCTATTTGTCTTTCTGCCATCTTTCATTTATTCAACAAACACCTATCAGGTTCCTTGTGGTTCCAAGAATTACCCTGTAACTATGTTTCAATAATGACATGATATTGCTATTTCTTTCTCATTATAAAGCATTTTAAAGCCTAAAGGATAGCCTGGTGTGTTGGCTCATGCCTTTAGGGATGCAGAGGCAGGCAAATCTCCGAGTTCAAGGCCGGCCTTGTCTACAAAGTCAGTTCCAGAACATCTAGGGCTACACAGAGAAGTCTTGTCTCAAAAACACTACCACCACCACCACCACCACCACCACCACAACAACAACAACAAAAACAAAGTAACATCTCATAGAGAAAGCCACATTAGGAAGACAACTCTAAGGGAAAGTTGATTTTTATCTTATTTCCTGGGGCTTTTATTGTTCCGAAAGGGAGGGCAGTGGTGGGGGGCCCAACATCAATGGTCAAAGACTCCTTCCTCACACTGGCTCTTGCCCTGTGTGGCAGGGAAGTGGGTGAAGATGGGGGTAGCCTGCAGTCACAGTCCCTCCCCTCACTTCTCCCCATTATTTTCTTGTCTCAGGTCCCCCTAACCAAGAGAGAATCTGTCACTGTAATTAAGCAGTCTGTAATCAACGAAGTCCCATTAAGAAATAATGAGGCCCATCATGCAGCAGGCACCATTGATGGGGGATTAGTGAAACTCATGTGGTTTCCTCAGCTTCCCCACTCTGAGGAAGTGGAGGTGGAGAAGTTGTTGATTCTGCACCGTGAGCATTAGCCCTATACTCTTCGAACTTTCAAATTCAACTCCTGCCTGAAGTTGGATGAATGAAATTAGGTGAACCACAGCCATTCTGTGTTCCCAGAGCTTTGCACATCCTAAGTACCCAGCAAATAAATGTTCCCCACTGAAAGAATGAGTTGGTCACACATGTTGAAGATAGAACCTGGGTAGCTTTTCCTACTCTTTTCAAGTAGACTGTAGCTCCACCTGCATTGGAGCAAACCCGTAGGAGGGCATTTGGCATTAGAGACAAGGAGTGTTCTCCATAGTTCTGCATTCCAAGGAGCATACTGAGTGTTCCTCAGCTCATCTCACATCAGCAAGTGTGGGGTGGATATGGAGAGTAACTGACGTAGAAAATCTGAGAGCAGGGCATGAATGTAACTCATAGTGCCTGCCCAGCATACATAAAGCCCTGGGTTCTTCCACAGCAACAAATAAGCCTGCCATGGCAGTGCAGGTCTGCAATCCTGGTCCTCAGGACATGGAGGCAGGAGGACCAAAAGTTAACAGCCATCTGACTATATAGTGAGCTTAAGTCCAGTCTGGGAAACATGACTGCCTCAAAAAAGAAAGAGAGAAGTCTCCCTCCCTCCCTTTCTCCCTGTCCCCCCTCAATCTTTGAGATTCTTTGCAGAGTCCTTGTGAAGGAAGCAATGGGGTAGGAATTGGGGCTTAGAACACACAGACATGAATTTAAACCTAGGAGAATTTAAATTCATTCTCCTGCTTATCTGGGCAAGTTACTGAAAGCATTAAGTAACTTCTCTGTGACTTACTTACAAAATTGACTGTGAGAATTGTTAGACATTAAAAGAAGGCACAGAACTATCCACATGCCCATAGTGAACGATCAAAATGATAGTTTAAAAGAACAGAACTAGGGGCCTGTGAGATGGCTTAGTCTGTAAAATGCTTGCTGCAAAACCATAAGGACCTTTGTATTCAGTATCCATGGTCTTGTGTGCTTGTAATTACATTACTGAGAAAGCAGAGACAGGTGAATCCCTAGTGCTCAGTGGCCAGCCAGCTGAGCCCCAGGTCTCAGTAAGACAAAGTCTTACAAAACAAGATGGAAGGTTCCTGAGGAACGATACCTAGTTTGATGTCTGACCTCCATACACACATTAACATGCACATGTGTATACAGACACACATGCATGTATGCATGCACTATAAACATACATGAACAGAGCAGGGAGTTGGGGAGTTGTCTCAGTTTAAAGATACCAAGAACACACACACACACACTCACACACACACACACACACACACCCGTGTGTGTGTGTAGTATACCTGTAATACCAACACCAGGGAAGAAAGGCAAAAACGGGCAGATTTCAAAGGCTTGCTGGCAAGCCAGCCTAGCCTAATTGGTGAGTTGTCACCAAATGATAGACTTTGTGTCAAAAAATAAAATGGAAGACTCCTAAGGAACACCTGAATTTGTCTCCTGGCCTCCACATGAGTGCACATATGTGTGTGTGTTTGAACATGCACATATATGCACGAATATGTGTACACAGACTGAGCTGGGATGGGGATAGGGCTCAGTTGCATTTGTGAAGACTTGGATCTGACCCTCAGCACTGCAAAATAATAGAAAGAAAAGAACTAACTCTGGCCTCTATCCAATCTTTCCTGATAGATCTGCATAATCTTGTTCAGATACAGTGAGCTTTGTGGTTATCTCCATGATTCTGTTTTGCTTTCTTATAAGCTCCTCTGGCCATGATCTGCTCTTCTGAAACTTTAATCATTGCTGTTTTGGAAGTCCACACACATCCCTAGGACAGGATCCCTGCTCAGTATCAAATACTTATTGGGCCATCTACATTTCAAGTTCAAGAGATATATTATTTAGTTTTCCATGTCAGGAGAACTTGCTCTATAACATTTGGTTTAAATCAAACATGATAATCCCATGTTTATCTAAGAGGCTGAGGTAAGGGTATTGCAAGTTTGAAGCCAGCTAGTAAGACCCTGTCTTAAAACTAAACAAAATATATGACTGACTCCTTTCCAGTGTTGAGTTTATAAAGCCTTCTTTCTATGTGGTTTGGAGGAGAATTGGCAACATCAATGCACACTGCAGGTGTTCGAGAAGATAGTCTTCCAGGTAGAGTAGGGCTAGTAGGGGATCAGGTTTCTTAGACTTGACTTGATGGTTCCTTGGGCTGCGTAGAGTCTTCTCTTCCAAGGTTGAAGGCAGATGAACTCCAGCTTCAGACTGAGCCTGTTGCCAGAATCATCTTCACGAGCAAATGAGTTCCTAAGCCCTCGTTTCTTTTGATAAGGAGGCTGTAACCCCCGGCAAGAGGTGACAATTGATTCTATTACTACTTGCCCACTTTTGCAGTTACGTTTGTGTATTCCATCTGGGGGATTCCTGGAAGCTTCAGTTTTAACTTGGTCCACCATGCTTAGTTATCCCACATACTTGAACACAGCCATCTGTGTCTTCGTGCTATCATTTGAGTAATCCAGAACGAAATACATTCCCCAGAGATCCATTCTCTTCCTGGGTCAGACCCATCAGAGACTGCCTTCTCATGACAACTCTGAAGTCCCTGTTGTTTCCACCAGACAATTTGCAATCAAATGTATGAATAATTGAGACAACAGAGAGCACTTCCTACTTTGAAAACAAGCCACAAGAGTCTTCTCTTTAAAGGATGCAGAAATTAATTCCTGGGCTGTTATGAGACTTGGATGTCTCCCTCAGCCCTCATCTTTCTTAGTTCGTGATGTTCTAGTATTTGTATGTTTGAGGCATGGACTAAAGACTATGCAACAATTGTCTGTCTTTACCTGGAAAATATGTTCAATGATCTCATGATATGTCCCACAAGAGGAAAGGTTGATTTGAACAGTGGAACAAAGAAAGCCATTGTCAGGGTATGAAATTGAGAGAGATAAAACCAAAGAGTATTTTATAGAACACTGACAGAATGAAAGTTAGAAAGACTCAAGGGAAAGTTCACCTGTTTAAAAACAGAATATATGCCCAGTGCTGGTGGCATGCTTTTATCCCAGCACTGGGGATGCAGAGGCAGGTGGATCTCTGAGTTTCAAGCCAGCCTGGTCGGAAGAGTGAGTTCCAGGACAGCCAGGGATATACAGAGAAACCCTGTCTTGAAAAACAAAACAAAATAAAACAAAAATCAGAATATACCTCAAAGACCTCAGAAGATGGGACTGTTTGTAATGTGAGCAATGAATACAAAAAGTGAGAGAGACTTCCTTTCAAATATTCTTACGTCTCTAAACAAAGGAGAATTCACACTGTGCAGAAGGAAGTTTCTGAAGTGTAACCTTAATCTCTTCAATGCTGTTTTATTTGGACATATGATTATGTGGCTCTATAATTGTCCATAGGTTGCTTTTATTGTTTGTGTTTTGTCTTCCTAGGTGAACTCTTCCTGGGAAGAATCCAACTCCTCAGAGGAATTTTTTAAACCTCTTACCATAAGTGCCCGTGTCAAGGCCATGCTGGAGAGAAAGCTGAAGAGTAATGGTAGCCAACCAAAGCTGGAAGCCTGGCAAATACAGTGATCAGCACCCTGCAGTGATGGCTCTGCTGCAGACCAAGAGGCAACCTGGTTCCTTCCTCCTTTAAGACAACTGCTATGTATATTTGTGTATGATTTTGGGAGACTATGAACTTGGTGTCCATGTCACCTATGAAAAGAAGCAAGCTCTTGTATAAGGTGACTGTGGGTCAAAAGAGTGTGCACCATAAGTTTGCGGGATGAAGAGGCTGAGGGGTCCTCTTTGGAGCCACTCAGCCATCCTAGTTTTAACCTGTTCTTATTCCTCATCATTCCCACCTGTAATTCTGTCTTGGCAACAACTATATACTGAATGTTCTCAAAGTACTTTGTAGACTTTAATTAGTTCCGTGGGAAGTGAGGCAAAGCCCAACCTTCATTTTGCCAAACGATGATGGGAGTGGGGAACAGGGAAGGACAGCTAGATAGCTAAGCAACTCTCTGAAGGGTGTGTGGTGTAAGAGGGTGTGTGGTTAAACTCCTGAGTCCTGAGTCTTGGTAGGAATGTTTCAGCCTTCCTTTCCCAAATAGGCAGTGGGCTCATCCTACTAACCTACTTTGCTAGGGTGTTGTTGATGAATGCTTATAAACCCTATCCTAGATGACAGGCTTGGAAGATAGTTAAGGAAAGCATGTCATTAAGTCCCTACTCACCCCCTCCTCGACAACTAGCCCTGGAGAAATGGATGATAGCCAGAACCCAAAGGACTCATCAACAGCAAGGGAATTAGGGATGTAGGCTGAGGGGTGAACAGTGAGAACCAAAGGAAGTCTGAAACCGGTGACAAGTGATCAGGTGGTCCAGAAAAGATTGTTACAAAATGTCTGACTCCTGCTAAGGTTCTATAGTTGGCTGCTTTCTTAACATACAGGAAATAGTTTTTGTAGTATTTCTTCTTCCTCTCTTAGTAAGAATAGAAAATCTCTGAGGCCTGCTACAAAGTATCTTTTTAAATTAGGTTACTGTTGCTGTGATAAACACCACAACCAAAAGCAACATAGAGAAGAAAAGGTGTATTTCAGCTTATAACTCTCAGAGCAGGAACTCAAGGCAGGCACCTGGAGGCAGAAATTGAACAGAAACCATGGAATAATGCTTCTTACTGGCTTGCTCCCAATTGCCTTGCTCAGCCTGCTTTCTTATTCCACCCAGGACCACCTGCCCAGGGACTGCACCCCCACAGTGATATGAACCCTCCCACACCAATCATCAATCAAGACAATACCCCACAGATTTGTCTATGGGACAATGTTACCAAGGCGTTTTCTCAATTAAGATTTCAGAAGGATAGAGCAATGGTTCAGAGGGTAAGAGAACTTGCTGTTCTTTCACAAGGCCCCAGCACACATGGCGGTTCACAACTATCTGTAACTCCTGTTCCAGGGGATCCAACACCTTCTTCTGGCATCTACAAGCACAAGGCACACAGATATACAGATATACAAGCAAACAAAAACTTATACACATAAAATAATAAAGATTTTAAAAAAAGATTTCATCTTCCTGGATATATGTCTAGATTTGTATCAAGTGGACAAAAGCAATCAGCACGATATCAGAGATACATTTCTATCCAAGGAGTTAGATGTCTCCCCTTTTGTGCTCTTCTTGTGAACATCTTGGTGTCCAAGGACCTGACTGAGTCCGGGTCACTCTAAACTTCTCTGAAAGAGGTAGTTAAGAGTTTGGGCTTAACTCTGACTTTCTAAGAGTTTCTGACTTAAGAGACCAGGGCTGCTGTCCTTGTCACCTTCTATTCCAGTCAAGTCGGGTAAGTTACTTTCCTGGGCCTTGATTTTCTCATCTATAAAATGTGTTGTTCCTGTCTAAAAGAAATTCAGGAACAAAAATGGAGCAGAGACTAAAGGTAAGGCCACCCAGTGACCACTCAACTTGGGATCCATTCCATGTGCAGGCAACAAAACTGGACATTATTGCTGATGCCATGTTGTGATAGCAGACCGGAGCCTAGCATGGCTGTCCTCTGAGAGGCTCTACAAGTGGCTGACTGAGACAGATACAGATACTTACAGCCAACCATTGGACTGAGACAGGAACCCCTATAGAAGACTTAGGGGAAGAACTGAAGGGACTGAGGGGGTTGGCAACCCCATAGGAAGACCAACAGTATCAACTAACCGAACTCCTCAGAGCTCCCAGAGACTAAGCTACCAACCAAAGAGTATACATGGGCTGGTCTGTGGCCCCTGATACATTGTAGCAGAGAGCTGCCTTGTCTAGCCTCAGTGAGAGAGGATGTACCTAATCCTGTAGAGACTTGATGCCCCAGGGAAGAGGGATGCTGGGGTGTGTGTGTGAGATGGGGAGTGGGGGATTTGGTAGGGGTATGAGGGAGTGGGGAGCACCCTCTCAGAGGCAAAAAGAGAGGAGAGAGGGGTGAAGAACTCTGGAAGGGGGGACCAGGAAAGGGGACAGCATTTGGAAGGGAAATTAATAAAATAATTTAATAAAAAATAATGTGCCTAGTAACAGTCCCTAACCCAGAGGTTTGCTATGATGTTTAAATGCAATAATTCAGATAAGCCTTAGCATGGGGCTTGTATGGGGTAAGCACTTGACCCATTTCAACCCTGGCTATTTTATCTGAGACTATCCACAATACTTTCCTTGGTCAAGTCTCAAACTCTTCCTTGGCCCCACATCTACCTTGATCAATGGGAAGTCAAAGTAGACACCAAATTCCTTTCTAATGTCAGGTAGGGCAAGGCAGAATTAAGATGGCCATCCCGTGTATGTGGACATATTACATAGATTAATCCTGCGCTGGATACTTGAAGAGTGTGTCTAGTTTTGCTCAAGTAATTTTTTTAGATGACTGTCTCAGCAATGCTCAAGCAATGTTCCCAGAGAAGCAAAAGTCACAGTTAGGAGAAGAGGAGCTAGAGTTTGAACACAAGATGCTTTCAGTTTCCAGACCAGCTGAATTCTCCTAGCTGTCCAGTCAAAAGGTCTTGTTATTTCCACATTGTAGATTAAAAAAAAAAAAAAAATAGAAGCTCAGAGAGATTAAAGGAAACACTCAAAATCTCTCTGCTAGGGATGGTGGAGCCTGGCTCTGAGTGTGGTTCTGACTCTTACACCAGCCCTTTTTCAACACCCAAATCACACCCAAAGGAGGGACCTACTTTTGCTAAAGGTCAGCACACGCACCTTTACATCTCCCACCATCCCAGCAGGAAAGCTTTCCTCATGTCTCACACCCTGTGGAAACATGTTCTTCTTTACATACTGGTCCTTCTCTAGGATGCTTTTCCTTTCTCCTATGAAATTCCCACCTGGTCTTTGAAGCTTAGTCAGTTTCACCACCTCTGAGATGTCCAAGGAGCATCCCCTTCCAAAGAGTCAGGTATTCCTTTCTCCACAATTTATCTTACTACTTATCTTGTTTTTAACTCTCTCCTTCCCAGTCTCCTGTAAACTGACCATTGAACACAGGAATCAACATCTTCTGTCAATGTTCCTCCATGCCTAGAGTAATGATTGATACCCAGAAGTTGAGTGAGTGATGGAAACAAGTTATCCAGTTCCAGGAAGGTGGTATGAGGTTAGTGAAATTGCTTCTAAAAATGCCCAAGAGAAGGCTGTGAGATGGCTCAGTGGGTAAAAGCATTGGAATTCCCCCTAGCCTAAAGGCCTGAGTTCCATTCCCCAGGCGTCACACAATGGAAGGAGAGAACTGATCCTTGCAAGTTGTTCTCTGACCTCCACACACATGCCATTGTATACACACATGAGCATGCGTACCAGTGCATCCGTCTGTCTCTATCTCTCTCCGTCTCTCTCTGTCTTTTTCTTTATCCCCTTCTGTCTCTTTGTCTCTGTCTCTCTGTCTCTGTCTTTCTGTGTCCCCTTCTGTCTCTCTTTGTCTATCTCTCTCTCTGTATCCATCTCTGTCTCTTTCTGTCTCTGTCTCCCTGTCTCTCTGTTTCTGTCTGTCTCTTTCTGTCTCTGTCTCTCTGTCTCTCTCTGTCTCTCTGTCTCTATCTCTCTGTCTCTCTTTGTCCCTGTCTCTCTGTCTTTCTTTGTCTCTCTGTGTCCAATTCTGTCTCTCTCTGTCTCTCTGTCTTTCTCTGTCTCTGTCTGAGTCCAATTCTGTCTCTCTCTGTGTCTATCTCTCTCTCTGTCTCTCTCTCTGTGTGTGTCTCTCTCTCTCTGTCTCACACACACACACACACACACACACACTTTTTAAAGTTTTTAAGATAAAAGTACCTTAAGTGAATATACTATATCTATGGGATAAGATTGTCCAAAGACAAATGCAGTGGCATTGACTTTTTCTGTTATTTGGGTTGATGGATACATTGTATAATCTATTATTGGCTGGCCTCTGTCCGTCTGGTTGAATGTATAAGCCTGTCTCTTAGACTGTCCACATCATTGTCTCTTGCCTAGCAGCATTAACAAGAAGCTTATTATAAACACCATGCAAAGGTCGAAAGTGCTCTCCTGGTCACTGTGGCTCATGCCTGATAGGATTTGGTATGGGTTTACTGAAATCCCATTGGCTGGAATATTTGTTTTCCACCCTCTATCTTGAGAAACACTTCTTTTCACTTTGCTTTATTTGTTTATTCCTCTCAGGCTCTTGCCATAGAGACTGATACATAGTTTGCTTGAGAAATTCTGTTGAGTGTTTGAACACTTTCTACTGCCTTCAGATATTTCATACGGAGGAAGCATATGTAACAGAAATATAAGATTAAATAAATAAAACACTTCTATGTGCCTAATACCCTCACTTAAGAACTAAATTGTTATTAAGATGGCAAAGCCTCCTTTGTGCCTCATACCAGTTATGTTTATTTTCTCCCCCTCTGGAGGAAACTTCTATTCTACAGACTTTCTTCATCTACCCACACTAGCAGGTTAGGATGTTCTGTGACATATAGACCTTGACCAAGATCTTATATGGCTCTAAATATATCTGAACTCTTGTAAAACATCAGTGATGACGAATGAATTTTCCAATAAGTTGCTTTTTCCCCCTCTCAACATTTTGCCATTTTTCTTGCTGCTCATAAGCTTCAGTTCTATTTTATTGATGTGTTACGAGGAAATGACTAAACTACAATCTACTTAACCATATTCCTGTCAAGAAATAGTCCAGTTGGCCACAGATAACGGAGTTCAGTGCTGAAATCCCCCAGACTTTCTCTCTAATGTCAGCAACAAGGTAAGGGTGTTCATTATGGGAATTTTATCTAGAACAATCCAGTAAGAAGAAATGAAAAGTCAAGGGGTCTTCAAGGAAGGTGCCAGGAATCCCTAATGGAGAAAGATTCATTTCTTCAGCAAATGGTGCTGGAAAAAGTGAATGTCTTCATAGTCAAGATAAAGAAGCTGGACTCTTAGCACATCCTGTGTACAAATCATAACTAGAACTGGGCATGGTGGCACATCCCTGTGATCCAACACTTAAAGGGATGAGGCTGGTGGATTAGAAGATGGAAGCCATTCTGGGCAAGACTGTCTTAAAAAGAAAGGAGGGAAGGAGGAGGGAAGGATGTAGGAAGGGAAAGCACAGAAAAATAAAATAAAGATTAAGGGACTAGACTAGAGATAATACAGTGGTACAAAGACATTTGCCTAGCATGGCAAGACCTGGGTTCGACTGTCAGCACCATCAGAAACAAAAACTATCGAAATGCTGAAAACATGTCAATAACCCAAATGTAATACCTGCAACAATAAAACTCTCCTGCTCCCAAAGTGGAATACAAGGGAAAGCTTCCTGAGTTTGGATTGAGAGTTATCCCTTGAATCTGACACCTGAAGCTTAGCTCACAAAAGCTATGACAGACAAATGAGAGCACAGCAAAACTCAGACCTGTGCAGCACAGGAAATGAGCAATGCAGCAAACATGTGGCTTGTGGAACTGGAGGGTATTGCAAAGTATTAAGACGAGTCAACGCTGAAAATCTCCGGAGAAATCTCACAACTCAAAAGCAACCCAAACAACCTCCGTTGAGAGTGGGCAGAGAAATGGGGTAGAGATTTATCCAGAGAAGGCACATAGATGACCAGCAAGTAGATGCAGTTGCTCTGAGTCATTAGCCATCAGATATCTGAAAGCCACAAAGATCCAGCACCTCATACCCAGCAGGATGGCCACAAGTGGGAACTGGGGAGGTGGAGGTGGCTCAGCAGCTAAGAACACATGCTGCTCTTTCGAAGGACCTACATCTGGCTGCTCACACCACCTGTGACTCTACCCTGAGTCCACTCGTCAGCCATTTCCAAACAGTTTTCACTAGAACTGCCACATGATCGAGGGACCTCATTTCTGGCTATTTATCCAGAAGAATAGACCAATGCAGATATTTGCATCCTTAACATTATTCACAGTGGCCAAAAGGGGAAGCAACCTAATGCCTATCAACTGATACATGCATAAAGAATGACATATACATATAATGAAATGTTACTTGATCATAAAAAAGCCCTGTCATCTAAGTGAAGCCTGAAGATATTGTGCCTAGTGAAATAAGACAGTCACACACAAATAGTATGTGATTCTTGTGAACTCTCTAAACTAGTCAACCTCTTAGAGACTGAAACAGTAGTCACCAGGTCTGTGAGGACTAGCAGTTACCTTGTTCAATAGATGGGTCTCCGTTTTACAGAATATAAAGTTCTAGAGATCTGTTGCTCTGCAGTACACATCCTGTGAGCACTGTTGCACAGCACAACTTAAATAATTTACATACTTAGCAATTGATAAATAAAAATTGAATAGAATTGTGGAACAGTAGGATATGCATATCACAAGTCCCTTCTAAATTGCTAGAATCAGCGAGTTAATCATTCTGAAGTGGCCGTACCACCAATGTGTGCTCTCAATGTGTGCAAGATTCCAGTTGTTCTGCCCCTCATAACACTTGAAAAGCTTGCCAATCTGATGGCTATTTCAATTGACCTTTTTTTTTTTGCAGAAAATTTGCGTGTCTTCTGGGATATTTTTTTCCGCCATCTGGATTTCTACGCAAGTGCTAATCTCTTTCTGGCTGGACACATTTTTAGGTTGTTTGTTTGGTTTGCTCTTTCTTACTGATGTTTAGAATCAAATTAGTCATATATTCTGTGTACTAATCTTTTATAAATCGTTGAATAGCTACTGTCTTCTACCTGGTGGTTGGTCATCTCACTTTGTAAGTACACCTTTAAGGAAAACAAGTTTGGGGCAGGAGATGAGGCTCAGTGGCCAACATAGCTTGGTGTATGTGAGATACCCACATGCACATCCTTAGAGGTCCCTACTCCGCCAGCACTCTGTGCTCTCCAAAAACGGGAAGCAAGCTTTTGGCATAGCCAAATTTATCTAGCTTTTCTATTATGCTTTGCTCTTTTCTTTCCTGATGGGTTTTCTCCTAAAAAAAACAAAAAACAAAAACAAAAACAAAACAAAACAAAAAACCATTGTTCTGGAATAAATTATTTTAATTGCATTTATTGTTTTATATGTTTATTTGTGTGTGCAGGTACACACTCACCTGTATGCTTATGTGAAAACCTGAAGCTTTCACTATCTTATTCTTGGAAACAGGGTCTGTTACTGAGCCTAGGGCTTATCCTCTCAGACTGGCTGGTCAGCAAGCTCCCAGAATCCACCTGCCTCTACCTCCTACCAGAGACCCACTGACACCACTGAATCCAAACTTAGAATCCCATGCTTGTGCCACAAGCACTTTACCCAACAAGTCATCTCTCTTGCTTTGTAAAATAGATTTTTGAAGAGGCGTAAAAAACCGTAATAGGAGGCAGGAAGAGGTATGAGGAGAGGTTTTCCTTGGACTGGCGATGTGGCAGTTAGCAGAATGTTTGCCTAACATATGTGCTGGCTGGTGTTGTGTGACAATTTGACACAAGCTAGAGTCATCAGAGAGGAAAGGAGCCTCAGCTGAGAAAAATGCCTCCATGAGATCCAGCTGCTAGGCTTTTTCTCAATTATTGGTCAATGGGGGAGGGCCCAGCCCACTGTGGGCGGTGCCACCACCCCTTTATGGCCTCTGCATCAGCTCCTGTCTCCAGGTTCCTGACTTCTTCCAATGATGAACTATGTATGATCTGGAAGTGTAAGCTCAATGAGCCCTCTTCTCCCCAACTTGCTTTTTGATCAGGGTGTTTTTGTTGGCATCAATAGAAACTCCAACTAAGACAGCATACACAAGACCTTGGATATGATTCCCAGGACCACATAAACTGGATGTGGCCTATAATCCCATTATAGTATTTGAGAGGTGGAGACAGGAGGATTGCAATTTCAAAGTCATGCTCTGCTACATAGTTCAAGGCTAGTCTAGACTACGTGAACCCCTGTCTCAAAAGCAAATTAACAAATCAAAGAAAAGCAAATAGAGGGGTTCTGCCTCCATGGAGAAGACAGGTGGAAGGCAGTATGCTTATGTGCACTTTGGTCAAGGTTGCTACAGGGACAGTGATTTAACCTGAGAAAGACAGGCTGTCCCATGAAGGTTTGCAAAGTTTTGGGTGCTTATGGGAATGATGGATTCTGCAGGTTGCAGATAATAAATACTTCATCTGGAAGGGAGGTGCCGTGTTTTTTCCACATCTTTGTGAGTAACAGGCTGCTCAGCATAAACCAAAACAAGTGTGCACTGCTGTGTCCGGCTTGCTATGCCCATTCCTTACCTAGAACTTTCTATGCAGTGGAAACAAAGTGATTTCAAGATGATTAAAGACAAAAACTCTGAGGATTGGAAGACTACAGGGACAGGCAGAAGTAGGAATGCCCTTTCCTTGGGGCTTATGAAAGCTTTAAATAGAGAACTAGAAGGAGCCCTCTGTAGCTGCTGTTTAGCCCTCTGTGAAAGGTATTTTCATTTTTAAAGGTATATCATTTTTGTATTGCATTTTTATTTTTTGTGTGTGGGGTGTGTGTGTGTGGTGTGCTCACCAGTGCATGTGTGTGTGTGCACATGTATGTATGCTATGGAATTCATGGGAGGTCACAGACCATCTTAAAGGAACTGTTTCTCTCTGTAACAGTATACCGCATAGTATTTCCCGAGGATTGAATTCAGGTCTTCAGTGTGAGAGGCACCTTTACCCACTGCACCTTCTCCCTAGGCCTGAGAGTATTTCTTGAATTATGTAGCTGGGCTGGCTTTAGATGCTCAGCCTCAACCCCAGAGAGAAGAAATTCAAGAAGTTAGAAGAAAAAAATTGAGCAAAAGAAAAGCTCTCTCCTCTACAGCAGAGCAGAGGCGAAGTGAAGAGGAGCAGGTCGGCATAGAGGTGAATGACACCCGGCGCTCCTCCAGAGGGACATAACCATCAATCTCTAGTTTTTCATCCTGAGCAGATGAGGGAGCAAAAGAGGAAGGACTGCACGGTGTGAGTTATCACGCAGCCCTTGCTTCATGAGCGAGAGAGATTTATGGAGTGGAGCTTGGAGCAGAGAGTCCCATCACCTTCAGACACCTTTGCCAACTACATTTGTACACGTATACTCCATTCCCCGTGTGTATGCTCACTTCCGTGGGAATCACAGTTTGCTACAAAATGCTACTGTACGTTTTGTTACCAGCCCTGCTCCCTGTTTCCACACAGGTAGACTCCTGCCTAGAGCCAGCCACTGGTGTTTTGTTCAGGGTCACGTGATTCGCTGCGGTAAAACTGATGAGGATTGGCCGAAGTCTCCACTAAAGTCTTCAAATTAAATGTTATATGCTCATTCTTTCTTTTTTTAATTTTTAGATTATTTTATTTGTATGAAAGCTTTGTAAGCATGCATGTATGAGCACTGAGTATGTACCCACTGGATGCCTAGAACTGGTGTTACAAATGTTTGTGAAGTACATTGTGGGTGCTGGGAATCGAACCCAGGTTCTCTGCAAGAGCTACAAGTTCTCTTAACCATTGAGCTACCTCTCTTCCCCCTACATGCTCATTCTTTTTTTTTTTTTTTTTTTTTTTTCGAGACAGGGTTTCACTGTGTAGCCCTGGCTGTCCTGGAACTCACTCTGTAGACCAGGCTAGCCTCGAACTCAGAAATCCGCCTGCCTCTGCCTCCCAAGTGCTAAGATTAAAGGCGTGCACCACCACTGCCTGGCCTACATGCTCATTCTTAAGGAAAGACTTTGGGGAATCAGTGTTCCACGTCAGATATTCTGTCACCTGCATAGAAGAGTCTGAGATCTGATGATTGGGCTGCTCAAAAGATAGGAAAGATGACTCTTAGAAATGTCAGCTAAAACATCAGGTCTTGCCCAGACCAGACAGACTGAACCAGAGACAGACTGAACATGTGTCTGTCTCCTCTCTCCTCTCCACTTCCAGCTTCCTGGGAGTTGATGTAGAGCCAGGGGCTTGGGGAGAGGGACCTTTGATCTCACACTGTTGGGTGCTCTAATGAGGAACACGTGGCTTTGTCTGGGTTTCTTTGGAGTTTGCTCAGAATGAAAACAAGCCAAACCCATGGCTGCATCATGGCTGGTTTAAAGCTGCCTCTTAGACAGACTGTGGGATGGAGAGAGAACCAGAGACCAGATGCAGAAAGAGCAATGACTTACCCCTTCTACCAGGGTTGGCTCACAGAACTCCACACTGAGCCTGACCACTCTCTCCCAAGGAGCCTTTCTTTCTTCCGTGAATTTCAAGTGCGATGCTGGGAAGGCATTTAGGTGTTTGTCTCCACTCTTCTGTCTGTCTGAAATAACAGCATCCAGGATCAGCATGCAGAAGACCTTGATAAGTTTAAAAGGAGCTGCAGCCATCGGAACTTTTGATGTCATCATTCTGGTTGCATTTGTTTTTATTTTCTGTGTGTGTGTGTGTGTGTGTGTGTGTGTGTACCACATGCAACGACTGACATATCTGACCATGTTATCCTTTAAAAATGATAATCTCGTGATTTACAACATGAAAAACTTGGGTTGGGAGTGTAACTCAGGGCTGGATCATTTACTAAGCATGTCAGGAAATCTGGATTCAATGCCAGCACTAAGATAGAAACAGAAACAAAATCAAACAAACCAGTAAATAACCCTTCTTCCTGCTTAACATGTCTGAGGCAGTTTGGTGTAACTTCCAACGTGATTTTCTTCTTCCATGCCATCTCCACCATCACCATCTAGTCCTAAGAAAACGCCTTGATCTCTCTTTACCTCCATTCCTTTGGCCCTAGAAAGGATGATAACAGTACTTCCCTGTAGTGTTTCCAAGACTATTTAAATAAGGTGGTGCATGTAGGACACTTAAAACAACACTGAATTATAGTGTGCTTCTTGTAAACATGGACTAGCATGTACCTGTCACCATCATTTCATTTAAAGCTGGCATTTAGTCCTACAAGAATGTATACATAATAACAAAATTAATACATAATTCAGTTCCTTTGGGATTGTGTGTATGAGCATGCACACAGAAGTGGAGTTTGCATGCACACATGCACAAAGGTAGTTGGTAAATGTGTCTTAAGATGAACTGAGCATCTTCTAGAATCCTTGTCCACCTTCCAACTTAGATGAAATCTCCTTGGATCCCCAGGGCATGGTGGCATGCAGGCTTTAATCCCAGTGTCTAGGAAGTAGAGGCAGGTACTGCCTCTGTTAGATATCTAACAGGTAGATATCTGTTAGTTTCAGATCAGCCAAGGGTTATGTAGAAAGACCTTGTCTCAAAAACAAAGCTGGACGTGATGGTGCTTGGCTTTAATTCCAGCATTTAGAGACAGAGGCAGGTAGATGTCTATGAGTTTAAGGCCACTTGGTTTACAGAGTGAGTTCCGGTACAGCCTGGGTTACAAAGAGAAACTTTGTTTCAAAACAAGAACAACCAAAACAAAACCCAAGTGCCCTTCTCTGGTTACATTATAGTCTTTCTATCCTCAAAGACAATCTCCATTCTGAATGTAATATGTCTTATTACCATTAAATTTTCACTACTTACCCAGGCAACATATTCTATAGGCAGCATTATATGTACTTCTTAAATTTTTAAAATTTAATTTTAAAATCATCAGAGAATTGTACATAACGAAGAAATAAAAATATCCAGAGAAAATTCAGTTTGGAGCTTTCCAAGCAGAGGCATTTATTTATTTATTTATTTATTTATTTATTTATTTTCTAGACAGGGTTTGTCAGTATAGGCCTGACTGTCCTGGAACTTACTTTGTAGACTAGGATGGCCTGGAACTCAGATCCACCTTCCTCTGCCTCCTGAGCACTGGGATTAAAAGTGGGCACACCACTGCCCAGCATTGCATTTATCTTTTAAATCAAGCAACTTGACTATCCCTACACAAATCCTATACTGCCTTTGTCATGATATGACTTGAGTGTGGCTTGAAGCAAGAATGGGAGTTTTCTACAAAGAGTTTGGAAAATCTAGAGGAGCAGGAGTCAAGGTAGGTTCAAATGCACACTCTGAGGAGAAACTCTAACACTTCATAGGATGAGGTTTCCCAGCTGACTCCATACCAGGGTCTTCTTAGACCACTCTACCACTGTAGACAGCTAAATGTCTACAGGCAGTGGGGCACATGGGAAGTCTATGGACTCCCATGACTTTGAGCCACTGCCTTACTTCTAATGAAAACTGAAAATTCTATGTAGAAAAGCTATCCTGCAGTTTTCTTTCTTTTCAACAACAGCTTTTATTAGATGATGTGCAATTTATAGAGCCATATGAATTAGAATATAAAGTTTTGATGAATTACCACTAAGTGAACACACCTTTTCATCTTTACACAGAGTAATAGGTAAAACAGAAAATCAGTTCCAGGAAAGTCTAAGATCTTTCCTAATCAGTTCTTGAGGCTTTTCTAAAGGCAATCCCATCCCAGTGCCTAATATTGATACTAATTTCTCCCAATTTCGAACTTTTAATTTTGTTTATTTATTTGTTTATCTATTTACTTATTGGGTGGTTTTTTTTTTTTGAAACAAGGTTTCTCTATGTAGATCTGGTTGTCCTAGAACTCTCTGTAGACCAGACTGACCTCTAAGACAGATCCACCTGCTTCTGCCTCCCAAGGTCTGGGATTAAAGGTGTGCACCACCATGCCTGGCTTTATCTTTTTCTTTAGCATAGGTGTGTGCACACACAGCTAACTGCATTTGTGCCAGTTGTGCATGTAGGTGAAAAGATAATCCACCACGTATTCTTGGGATGGACCTCACTCATGTCCAGGCTAGCAAGGCAAGAGCTTTTCCCTTTGAGCCTTCTCACTAGCCCTGGCCCTCCTGTATATGTCTATTATAGTGAGTAAGATTTATTAAGCTGGAGGATAGTGGAGTCTTCTAGGATTCACCTGTCATGGCTAGGCTGGTTTGTGGCTGGTCTCTGTTGCTGGCATATCATCCTGTAAAAGGTCAGTAACAACACTGTCCTGGTGAGAGAACTCTTTTTGTTTTGTTTTGGGGTTTTTTTGGGTTTTTGTTGTTGTTGTTGTTATTGTTGTTTTGAGACAGGGTTTCTCTGTGTAGCTCTGGCTGTCCTGGAACTCCCTCTGTAGACCAGGCTGGCCTCGAACTCAGAAATCCACCTGCCTCTGCCTCCCAAGTGCTGGGATTAAAGGCGTGCGCCACCACTGCCTAGCGAGAGAACTCATTCTTGGGGAGCCCATGGAAATCTCCCCCTTTCAATCATTGCTACTTTAAATGAGCCCTTCAGAAAATCTGTATAACTTGGTAAAGAGCGTCACTGTAGTCAAAGAACCAGGCCTTTTATCCCTTATTCAGAGGAGTCTGTGCCCTTTGGTGAGTGACCAGCCACCAATCTGTAATTTTGTTTTGTTGATTTTCCCTGTTGTATTTTTCTTTTCCAATTTTTAACTCTTAGATTTATTTATTTATTCCCATCTGCTTTAGTGATAGTGCTTTAGTTTCTGTGACATGTTTGTTTTAAGACAAGGTCTAATGTAACTTAGGGTTCACTCGCTGTGTTGATTATCTGATTTTATCTTTTCTTATTTTTGTTTTTGCATTTTTAAGTTATACTCTTTACAATCTAGTTCCGAACTTCCCATAATGTGGGAATTTTATCTTTCTGCTCTTAATATTTGAGTTTGTTGCTCATGTGGCCCCTACAACACTAATTATTTTTATTTGTCAAGATTTGTCTTGTGACACATGGTCAGTGTTTTAATTGTTCTACTATAGTCTCTTTTTAAATAAAGCAATGGATCTATTTTATTTCGGAGCTTGGGCAGGCACCCATCCTCAGAAGTTCTGGAACTCCTTGGTGTTGGTCCCTTTGGTGGGCTTGGATTTGATGAAGTGCACATCTAGCTCAGGGACCTGCACTCTTCACTGTGAGGAGTGAGGAACAGATGCGCAGGTGTGCACTGTGTGCCTTGCAGGGGGTTACTCTTACAGATCTCCTAGAGACAACCTTGGAAGACAAAGTCCATTTCATTCTGATGAGACCAGATCTACATTAGACATAGACCTAGCAGTGAATGGGTATTTCTTCTCAGTGTGGTGCCCTCAGTGGCTCCTTCCAGAGTCCTTAGGTCCAAAGTGACCTTTTTACAATCCTGGGGCAGCTTCTCCTGGAGAGTGTCTCCCAGCAAGATTCTTCTTTGGAAAGGTGTGTTGATGGTTCAGGGAGGCACTCTGGTCTGAATGTCCACCATTCTACTGGACACATGAAAAAAAGCCACCATTTATGCTCTTAAACAAATGCATAATCTCTATTTGCTGCATAAAGAATTCTAGGCATATTCATCAGAGTGTCCTTGTCAAGGGTGTTGCTCAACTCTCCAGCCTCTGAACATTTTTGTCTGCCAGTACCTAGCGAGTTAAGATTTTCAACACCTCTAACGTATTATGGTGAGTTTAGCAATTTCTTCTGATGTTTAAAGAGGTTACTTAAAAGTAAAAAAATAAAATAAAAAAATAAAAATCTTTACCTTCCTAGCGATCTGTTACTTTCATAATAATGGAATGACTACATGTTAGGGTATCTTAGAGTCCATTCTTTATTATGGTAAAATGTGAGTAACACTTTAATAATTTTAGGTGCAACAGTTCAGTGGTATTAAGTACTCTGCCACCATTGCCAACTGACATCACTATCTGCCTCTATTTTTCTTAAAATCATTCTAAATTGACATTTTGCATTCATTAAATAGTATCTTCTCATTATCTTCAAACTTCAGGCACTACTACTGTGGAGAGACCTGGGAATTGAATCCAGGGCTTGAACATTGTATAAAACACATGTTCTACCACCGAGTCTCAACCCTAACCCCTATTCTATGTATCTTAAAGTACATTTAATATGAGTATAGCAATATAATCTTATTTGGTATTTCCTCCCATTGTTTCACTGCTAACAATTCTATGTCATTATGACTTATAATAGCATTTAACTAAAATTTTCAATCCCATCTGAGACTTTTGACTTGTGTGTACATGCATGTGCGGGTGTATGGCTGTGTGTATTTGTGTAGTGATGGGTACTGCACATGTGTAAGTGAAGTTAACCTCAGTGTCACTCTTCAAGGCTAGCCACTCTGAAGTTTTGTAAATTTTTTGTCACTTTGTTTATTTGGGGTGTTTGTTGTTTGTTGGTTTGTCGGTTTTTGGACAAGGTCTCACTAGGTAACCTTGGCTGCCCTGGAACTCAATACATAGACCAGGATCCTCTCAAATGCTGGGACTAAAGGTGTGTGTGCAACTGCATCCAGCCTGATGTCCAGATTGGGTTTGTTGGGGTTTTTTTGTTTTTTGTTTTTGTTTTGTTTTGTTTTGAAACAAGGTCTCTTGGCTTGGTACTCACTAACTAGAGTAGGCTAGTTGTCCAGTGAATATCAGAGATCTGCCTGTCTCTGCCTCTTAGCTCTGAGATTCCAAGCCTGTGCCACCGTGCTTGACTCTTTTAGGTGGGTTCTGGAGATTGAACCCAGGTCCTCAAATTTTCATGGCAAGCACTTTGGCTATAGAGCTATCTCTCCAACTCCGATTTCAAACATTTAAATAGTGATTTTAGTCCATTTAGATGAGATTTGTTGAGTGTCTTGATCGTTTTTAGATTTGAGAAACAAACTCACAAAAGAAATGAGTGGAGATCCCCTTCCTAGTAGATTTTGACTATCTTTGTCAGTGTGAAATGCAGGTGTACAAATACAGTTAGTTGGCTCTGGCTACATTCCTACAGTCCACTCAATAATTTGTAGGCATTTGTTCTCTGGCTTCTGCCTGTTGAAAACACATACCCAGATTTCTTTTCAATCTTAAACTGGCTGATAAAGCACCTGTTGTACTTCATATAATATAAGATGTTGTCAGAGATTTATCTGACACCATGAAGTATATTGCCGAAATCAAGCTATCGAAAGTATTTCTTAACTGTATGGTGGTGGCACACACCTTTAATCCCAGCACCCAGGGGGGTGGGACAGAGGCAGACAGATCTCTCTGAGTTCTAGGTCAGCCTGGACTACAAAGTGAGTTCCAGGACAGCCAAGGCTACACAGAGAAACTTTGACTCAAACAAACAAACAAACAAACAAACAAAAACAAATGAAGAAGAAAGTTTCCTGACACAGATTCTTCACTGTATTTGAAGAGCCATTTTAGTCTATAAACAGGTTTTTATAATTTATTACTCCTTATTAATTTTTTTAAAAGTAAAATATATTGGGTCCTTCTTTTCCCCATTCAGAGTTAAACTCTTTCAAATGACCTTAAAACCTCATGCTCTTCCAGACTGCCCTGTCCCCCATAGTGCCAAGGTGCCTGTTGCAATGCTTTCTGACAAGAGTGCTCCATCTTGTCTCTCAGAGTTTTTGAAGTGTGAACAAACAATGACAATTACATCCATAGAACTGCCTGGCCACATGTGCTTATAGAAAGCACACTAGATTCAGAGATGCTAAAATGGGGATAGAATGTCTCTTAGAGTGAATGAAACGTGGTATTTTCCACACCTGAAAATTTTACCAGGTTTAGCCTGGTAGTGCACACCTTTAGTCCCAGCACAGAGGCAGGTGCATCTCTGATTCGGGGCCAGCCTCATCTACAAAGTGAGTTTCAGGACAGCCAGAGCTACACAGAAATCCCTATCTCTAAAACTAAGCCAAACCAAAGAAACAAACAAAAATAAAAACAAAAAATTCTACCAGGTTCTTTTGCAAATTCATCTGTTTTTATAGAGCTCTCTTCTTTCTTGTTGTGAAATACTCTTAAGTCCCACAGGTATGGTTTATCTGTGATCCTTGGGTTTTTTTGGTTACAAAGATAGCTGCTATGCCCAAGCACGCTCCAGGAAATCTCCAGGATCACCCAGTTACCATCATATTGCCAATTCTCTTCTTAGTTTTTGTTCCTTGGAGGCTTTTTCTTTCTAGCAGTTCAACTACACATCTAAAAGACTTTAGATTTTAGCTGATGAGTCTAGGTACTCTGTAGCAGTGAAGCGTTCTGCTTTGCTAGAGTACTGGATGTAGAAGTCAGTCTCATTCCTATGTGCTACAAAGTTTCCATTTGACAAATGAGACAAAGAAAGCCTCATAAGGGTTACATAGTTTTTCTAAATTTTCACTAATAATAAGTGATAGAACCAAGATTCATTGGAAGCCAGTTATCTCCCAAACTCATGCTCTCAACACTGAACTTAAAACCCTATCTTCAGTTCCCCGATATTCCAGCACTCTCCTGGATGCTTCCAGTTGGTTGAATTATTACATTCTTATCTCTCACAGAAGATTTAAATTGACCTGTCCTTTACCAAAACATCACAGTGACACTTAAATGAATTTCTGAATATTTTATTTATAAAACAATAATTAATTTCCAGGTTTGGACACACCATTGTAAAGGGGCATCTTCTCTACACCCTTGAGCCAAAGAGGATCCTCTATCACAGTCTTTCTCTTCAAATCTAAGGTGCTACAGAAAACAAACTGAATTTCTTTTTTTAGTCAAATTCTTACACTTAATAAATCTCACTGTTACAGTTTTTCTTCCCTAATTCTGAACCCACTCAGTCCTTTTGTGCCTTCGGCCACTGTTTATAGGAGAGAGGCAAAATAGCTTTCTCTGTCCCTTTAAATAGCACATGCCTTCCCCTTTAGTAACCACAGCCACTGTGGAATTACTCAGATCCTGTATTCCCCCCCCCCCCAAACACCTGCTTTCTGATTTGGCCATGAATTTTTTTTTCTTGGCTGTAACTCTCAGTGAGTTATCTCCCATTAACGATGCTGACATACAGGAGCCAGATAAAGTGCTATGTAAGTAATCACAGCCAGCTTGGCTTTGAGATACAGGTTATCTCAGGCTGCTGTACTATGAGATCAGCCTCCTGTTGACATTCAGGATGAAGTTTACCAGCTGCAGACTTTGCGATCCCCCCCAGTAGGATATTGTGATGAGTGCGAATGTTTTACCTAGAGCTTTCAAGAGTGTGATATCATTTGATAGCCTCTCTGTTCTTTTATATAGCACATATATAAAGCATTTAGGAATATTGTTACACAGCTGTAAGCTTTCAGACTGTGTCTACTTCAGAACCCCTGAACAAATTCTCTTATTGGGTTTTGGAGTGAAAGTAAAGAAGAGGAGGAGGAGGAGGACTCAGGTCCTCTTATGATGGGCTGGGCACATCAGTAATACAGACACTGGCAAGAGGGACTCAGTTAAAATGTTAAAATAAGTTTTTTTACTATTTAATACCAAATGAACAACCATATGAATTTTTCACAAACTATTCCTTAGTCTTCACTTAGTATTAAAAACATATATTTGGGCCAGGCTATGGCCCAAATTATATTATAGCACATGCCTGTAATCTCAGCACTCAGAAGGCAGAGGCAGATGGATTCTCTGTGAGTTCAAGGCCACCCCGGAATTTTTCCTTAAAAACCAAACCTGGAGACTGACATGATGGTGCATGCCTATAATCTCAGCATTTGAGAAGCTGAGGCAGTAGACTGCCAGTTCAGACCAGCTTGGGCTACACAGTGAGACTTTATCTAAAAAAAATCAACAGCTGAGCATGGTGGTGCATGTTTGGAGTCCTAGTACTTCAGAGATAGAGGCAGAAAGATCAGGAGTTCAAGATCATTCTTGGCTATATGTAACATTAAATCTGACATGGACTACAAGAGAGCTTGTGTAAACCAAAACAGCAAAACCTTCTGAGAAACAGGGTTGTTGGTCAGGGATGGAACACTTACCTGATATACTTGAGGCTCAGGTTCTGGTCTCTGATACCACACAAACAAGCAAACAACAAAACAAAGAAATATTTCTATATATACATTTCCAGCATCAACATGAATGTTATTTGGTGTCTGTACATTCATGTATCTGTATATGGAGTAGGGGGGTCAGTATGATATGTTCTATTGAGTGTATATGTCTATCAATATAACACACTGGCTTATTGTTGGTGTATTTTTTGTATGCTATTGTAAAATGTTCAAGAGGAAGCACAGTTAGAATGCATTGTGTGTGTGTGTGTGTGTGTGTGTGTGTGTGTGTAATCTTTATCCCATAGACAAGGACTCTCACACACACACACACACACACACACACACACTCACACACACACACACACCCCTTCCTTAACTCTTCCCTAGACACCTCTATGCAGCTGGTTCTAATACACTGTCACCAGGCTGGGGCCAATGAAGTAGGCTCCTTTCTCTCTTTTTTTCTGATACAGCTGACCAGAGATGTCTGTATCATTCTCATCTGCTTGGGCTTGACCTCTTTTCTAAAGGGTAGATACAGGAGCAGTTGTGCCTCCTCCCTCTCCTGTCTGAAATTCCTGTGCAGTTCCTATTGTCTTGATAGAGCTCAGCTCCCAGCCTTTTCTTCTGGCTCTCTGATACAGGTCAGACACTTACACTCTCACCACCACACCTCTCCTGAATTCTGAGCTGCAGAACCTTTCTTTACCCAAGCTGTGGCACAAGTCTGACCCCATTTGCTCTTGCCCCAGCTCAAAGGATCAATGCTGCCTCAGCTCCCGTGCCTTCCCTTCCCAGTGTGCCTGTCTCTTACTTCCGCTGTGGCTTAGTCTTTCAACACAGGCCCTGCATCAAAGGCACAAATCTCTGAGCTCTCCACATTTGGGAACCTTTTCCTGGTATTCCCCTCTCCCTGCCCTGCAATGCTCTTTTCCTGACAGGGCACTGGTTGATTGACACCTTGGCTAGAGTAGCTGTTCAGCCTTAGTGTTTCTCCTATCTCTTTTCTTAATTAGTTTGATGTGTTTGGCATCCACTCTGCTATTAGAGGGGTATTTTCTCAGAGTCAGGAGAGAGTTGGAGGCCTTGCTCCTTCCCTTCCCTTCCTAAATGGACTAGTATTTCAACCTGACAGCTCCCAGCCACTTCTCTGGCTATGGAGCTTCGGGTGTTTATTTTCTTGATGTTTTTATTCCAAAGTCTTTGCCAGGGTCATATTGTTGAAGCCTGCCAAATGACAGAAGCCCCTGACCCTACTACTGGGTCTGATACATTTTACAGGTAAAGCTGTTGTCAGGGAATTATAGAAGCTAAAGGCAAAAAAGAGTCCTCAAGAGGTCATCTTAGACATGGCCCTGTCTCTAGTCTAGCACCCATCCATACATGCTTGAATAAATTAGAAAAAATTCTAGTATTCAAAGTGTCACAAAAAGGAAAGTAGCTGTGACATTCTTCAACCCCATTCCATTACCCAGCAGCCTACATAGATCATGAACCCAAAGCCTCTCTGAATAGCAAACCCTTCCCACTCATTTGACTTCCAGAAGTGGACGTTGATGAAGCTAACATGCTGGATACTTTTTCCTTATTCTTTCTTTTATGTTTTAATTGTGTGTGTGCATGAACTGTGTGGGAACTGAATTCAGGTCCTCTGTAAGAGCGGCAAGTATTCTTTATGCTAAGCTATCTCTCTAGTCCCTATATACTTAAAAAAATGAATTCAAAGATCGGAAATTAACCCAGAGAAATTATGCCTTGTGGTCATACATGATGGAACAATTCAATCTTCCACACTATGTACTCTCTCCAAAGATGAAAGTAGTTTCCAGATGCATTGAGGTGCTAATGATGACCATGGAACCCTTCCTGGCCTCTCGTGTAGATCAAATTACCAAGTCTGGATGAATCTTGCCCATGGATTTAAATGTTTTCTGTTTGCATATACAACAAGTCTTCCTCTGTCTAATCCTCAGAGGGCTCTGGTGCCATTTAATAGACTATATCTATGATAGCACACTTACAAGGAGAAATAGCCTAGTTGGCAGAGGGCTTGCCTTGCATGCATGAAGCCATGGATTCAATTACCAGCAGCAGATAAAACCAGTGTGGTGATGTATGCCTGTAATCCCAAAATTTAAAAAGTAGAGACAGGAAAATCAGTTTAATATTGGCTACATGGTGAGTTCAAGGCTGGTCTGGGCTACATGAGATTGGAACTCAAAAGAAAAGAAAAGAGGAGGGGAGGAGAGGGGAAGGGAAAAGAGAGAGAGAGAGAGAGAGAGAGAGAGAGAGAGAGAGAGAGAGAGAGAGAGAAAACACCTGGTAATGCCAACCAACTAGCTGCAAGCCAAAAGCAGAAGATAGCAGTTTTCTGGTTAACATATCCACTTACTGCTGCCACTTGTCTGAATACTAGAATGAACCCAGTGAAGGACTGACATTTTCTATTATCATCCACAGAGAGTCTTGAAATCTTGTGTCCATGGCAAAATGGGATGTATTATTAATGTTTTTTTTCCCCACATAACAGACTGTAACTGACAAGCCTTTTCACCATGTGGTGACCCCAAGACCAGCATGACTGTGTCACACTGGTTATAAAGAGATGTACAAGGGCCGGAGAGGTGGCTCAGTGAGTAAAAGCATTTGCAGAGGGTCTGGAGAGGAGCTGTCTGTAAGGCGGTTGCTTTGCTCTCCGTAAGAGAAATGGCAGAATGAGACACATTACCACAGAGAAGAGGTTGCTCGTTCCTAGTGTTGGCAAGAGTCAACACATTTGCTGAGGTGAATTTCACTTATCTATATATGGAAGAGGACAGAGATATTGGGTGAATCAATTCAGAATCTCCTCATCACTTTGGGAGAAAATATTTTCATGTCGGCCACCTTTGCAAGAGACCAGCTGGTGCAGTTCCCAGACAATCTAGTGAAATGAATGGTTAGTCTCAGGTTTGGAAATACACAGACTTGAGGAAATCTGAGCATACTTAAAATCCTGAATTGATAAGATCTATATTTCTGTCTATATGTCAAACAATTATTTTTTGAAATTTCTCTTCCTTTGGTGTACACAGTTTCCCTAGTCAGTTTGGTTTCTACAAATCAAATTACTAAAAAATTGTTTGGCCAGTTGCAAATTCTTCTCATCACTTGAGTTGCCATGGATTTAGTCAAGAGCTTGAGAAGATAAGCACAGCATTCAGATGGATGTAGAGAAGCCTGAATCTACCTTCTTCCCTCTGCAGGAATGTAAACGCAAGCAATTCTTGGAATTCTTGGCTAGGAAAGGGATAAGAGTTCACTGTAAACCAAATTCAGAATCTCAGTACTTCAAGGACGTTCTAACTACAGATTTGACATTGTATACATGGTCTGATGTTGTTACAGAACACCTCCAAGGGTCATAGAACAAAACATCCTGTATTTAAAAAAATTTTAATTTATTTTTAATTATGCCTATGTGTTCGTATCTGTGTCGGGGTGCACACAAATGCGTGTGCCCTTAGAGACCAGAGATATCGGCTCTCTGGAACTGGAGTTACAGACTAACTCCAGTTGTAACCCAGCTGATGTGGGTGCTGAGGATCAACTTTGGGTTTTCTGCAAGAACAGAAAATCTTAACCATTTATCTATCCCCCAGCTTCTTATGTTGGCTGGAGTGGAATTTAAAGGCCAAGAAGGATTATCTAACATTCACTGAGTATTTAGTTATTGTTTTTGTTTTTGTTTTTTTTTTTCAAGACAGGATTTCTTTGTGTGGCCCTGGCTCTCCTGGAACTTGCTCTGTAAACCAGGCTGGCCTTGAACTCAGAGATCCCGAGCTCTGTGTGTGTGTGTGTGTGTGTGTGTGTGTGTGTGTATGTATGATTTACTTACTTACTTACTTGTTTTAGGTTTTGAGACAAGGTCTTACTCTGATTCTAATCTGACATTGAACTTCTGTGATCCTCCTGCCTTAGTCTCCCAGGTACTATCATAGGCATGAGCTACCACACCTTCAGCGTCATTGGCATTTACATAAAGTGATAAAGACAACTATGTTCCATTTTGTCTTTTAAAAAGGACGTATTAGTGAAGGATAACTTGGTGTGTGGTATACTTCAAAATGTTCATTGTTTTCAACACAGGAAGGTTACTTAAGACCTAATGAGTATGTGGTTCCAGTAACTGAGTAGCTCCCCTTTACACATGATCCAGGCATCCAGATTCTTCCCATCTTGTGTTTGTACTATTCCCTAGGGCCTCTGGGTCTGCATCATGGAAGAGGAAGAACAGTGGGGACCCAGGAGGGAGATGTGTGTCATGACATTAAACCTTTGGCCAGCAAACATACATTCCCTTGACTAGAATTCTGTCATGTGGCCACAACAAACTGCAGAGAATGCTAGGAACTGTAATCAAGCAATGGGTCTGCAAGAAGAATTATCAGAGTTGAGAGGGGTAGCTGCTGTAGAGACCAGGATGGGAAATCTTCAAGGAGTACCACTGGGGAATTCCTTACAGAGCATACTTGCGAAAGGGAAGTTATTTCTCCCGAAAGGGATCTTTCTCTGGGTGGGTTGTGCTGACAGAATAAGGGAAGACAAAAACAAACAAACAAAAAAACAAACACTTCTGAAAAGACCAGAAGCAAAGAGAAGGCAATGTCATCTCTCCTAGCAAGATGATGACTCCTGTCATTAGTCTCCTCAAACTTTTCTCCAGTGGGATTTCTCACTTCTGTGTAATGAAGATGTTCCTGAATCAAGGAGTTTAGATGTGAAAATAGTCCTAAAAATCCTTTTGCTAATAAAAAACAAATCCAGTAAAATTTATCACTAGATCCGGAAACCAATAAAGTCTATGAAAACAGACTTAGTCCTTAACCCTAAATATAATAAACATAGTTCACATTAGATTAATTCAAAAAGTTCATTTAATTTTTTCAAGTGTCTTATTCTGCTGGGATTAGAAGATACATCCGGCGGGGTTGAGGTCATCCCAAAAAGAGATTGCCTATTTACAGAAAAGAAGAGAAGAGAAGAGAAGAGAAGAGAAGAGAAGAGAAGAGAAGAGAAAAACCACCTCCCTCAAGTTTCTGCTGTGGTAAGGAGTAACTGTTTCACAGGGCTAGTCACAGAAGGCAAAGCTTCAGCAACTCCGCGGCCTCTGTTACATATATTCTCAGCTTCCAGCTCGCCATTAAAAATAAAAGGCCACCTCCACCACCACCCCAGGCGTCCCATTCTTCAGCGAAATGCATTGCTTCCTTACAATCTGTGTGCAATGAACATTTTCCTGCTCCCTCCGCAGCGCTAGAGTTTTGTTTTAAACAGCCTCTCCTGCCCCATTTCTAGGGACCAGCTGTACCGCATGCTGGAGAAACAAAAAGTGGGGAGAGTTCGACAAATTTCAAGAAAAGCGCAGCCAAACCTTCTTAAGTGAATGAAAAGAATTTGGGTAAGAAATAATCTGTCGATGTAGACTTTAGGGGGTTGAAATTAGTCCACACTTCCCCAGTGCCAGTGCTGGAATGGCGAAAGATCCCTTGAAAGTCCTTTGGCACAAGCAGCTTTGAGGGTAACTACCCTGCAAAGTGAGGTCTAGAGAGGCTTCAGGAGTCAGTAACTTCTCAGTTCACTCCCGAATCCTTCCCCCAAACCCCCAAATAAGCATGAAGGCAGGGTCCAAGGCAACGAAAGTCCGAGTGACCAGCATTGTCCCTACTACCAGACACTAGCGGCTCTGCTAGTGGGCTCCCCTGTCAATTCCTGTCCTGTGGCTCCACGAGGTCTGGAGAGGGGAGGTCCCTCTGAAAAACTACTTTGGAGGCACTAGGTCCCCCTGGGCGCGCGTGGGAAGGAGACTCCAAAGCTGCTGTCTCAAGCGGCGACGCTGCAGCATCCTATATCCGGGAAGTGAGGCAAAGTGCTGGGCTCAGCCCCGCTGCGCGGCGCCAACAAACTAAAGTTCCACTAAGAATGTTGAAAAATACGAGTTCACCTCCCAACCCCCGATTCTTTCTTTGTTTCTTTGTTTCTTCTTTCTTCTTTCTTCTTTTCTTCTTCTTCTTCTTCTCCTTCGCCTTCGCCTTCTCCTTCCTCCTCCTCCTCCTCCTCCTCCTCCTCCTCCTCCTCCTCCTCCTCCTCCTCCTCCTCCTCCTCCTTCTTCTTCTTCTTCTTTTTTTTTTTTTAAGACGTGAACAGGCAGGCGCTACGCAGTCCGGAGGTTGAGATTCGTGATTGATGCAGATTTCATTTGATTCAAATTGAGAAAATAAGGGTCGCCCCATCCTTGACTGGGAGCAAGGGGACCTCTGTTTGAGCTCTATGCAGACCGTCTGGGGCTCCCTCTGAGACAAACTCTCCAGGCTGCCCAAAGCTTGAGGAAGCTTTCCAAGAGGCACTGAACTCCAGATTCCTGTGCTGAGCCCCACGCACCATAGCTGTATCTTTCCAAGAATCCGGCTTAAGCTTGTATGCATACAGCTAGCGAAAGAGCTGCCTTTTCCTTCGGGGCTTTCAGCTGGAGAAGGCCCTCGGGTCTCTTGAGCAAGAATAGCAAACCGCTGCGGAGTTAAGAAGGCAATATTTAATATTCCTAAACTCTGAGCAGCCCTGGAGGGGGCGTATTAAATAATATGGCTACTCTCTTCAGTGAGATGCGGAGCAGGAGTGTGATCCCACTACTATCCCAGAATGAGTCTACATGTACATCTGGGAAGACTTGTAAAGGCACCTATTTGGCCTTGAGAAATCGGGGACTCTCCCTCCCCAGCAGCTTTTGACGCCAGACTGAAGAAACGGTGGGGGTTTCAGGACATTCTAAGTGTTTGTAACCAAGGTATATGTTGAAGTTATTGCATTGTACTGTCCATTCAAAAAGTGTGGTTCTAAGTCTTCACTCTACAAGGATGAGTCACAGCCTCAAGGTTCTCCCTGAGGGGTGGGGGTGCACAATTTTTCAGTACTTTTAGAAACATTCACCAAGCTTCTTCACTCTTTTGATTATTTAAATAATTCACAAAAGGCAAATTATAAATATTTGGAAAATAGTTATTGCTGGATAGGAGAGACACACATGCACACATGCACACACACGTAGAGAGAGAGAGAGACAGAGACAGAGACAGAGAGAGAATATATCTAACTAACTGTGCACTTGGTCCTCTGCTTTTTTTTTCTGGTACAAAAAAACCTCGAGTTTGCCTTCTTGGGGCATCAATTTCTAGACATATATTGTTTTGTTGTGTTCAAAAGGTATAGGACTAAGTCAAGTTATCAACATAGAGACATACATACTATATATGTATGTATGTATGTATATATGTATACGTGTTTGCAAAACATTGTGCAATCAGTCCTTACCCACAGGCTCTGCATCAGTATATTAACCAACCATGGCTCACAGGCATACATTTTAAAAATTGCACCTATACTGAACATTTTTAGACACTTTTATTATTGTTGCTAAATTGTACAATGTAACAACTATTTTCACAACATTTATATTGTATTAGATGCCGTTAGGTTACTGTGAGTAGCCTAGAAATGATTTAAAGACTACATGAGGATGTACTTGTACTTTTTCTGTATTACATGTATGCATGCATATATGTGTGCATAGATGTGTCCCTTTTGAGACAGGATTTTAATCAACCTTTTACAAAAATCTTCACATTTTCATACATATACCTCCACACATGTACACACACAGAGAGTAAAAATATGAATAAGTTTTTCTCCCTGTATCTGTAAAAAACATATTTCTTGGCTGACATTGACATTTTTGCTCTAGGTTTATTTTGTTTGGTTGATTTCCCCAGAATGATGAAAAGTGGGTAGAGTAGCTGTCTCCACATACTCTTAAACTGGATATACACTTGTAAACATTGGATGTCACCCCACGGAACCTTCAGGTTGAAACCTGATGTGGCAGATTCAGGACAGATTCTGATCCAGGCACACGGAGTAGAATATCTGAGACACACTGTGAGGATTCAGAGATTAAAGAGTGAACCTTGTGCAGCCAGCATGAGGACCAAAGGGAGTTTCAGGGATCTAGCAAAGAGTCTAGTTCCTTAATAGAGCTCAGAGGGCTAAACTCAGAGAGGATGAAGGGAGCATTCATCTTTGGAAGAGAAAGAGTCTGTTTGGCTTTCTTCTTCCCAAGATGGACCATATTTGAGAAACAGATTTAAGAGTGGGGCTAAGCTGTGAAAAGTAGTAAGTCCAATTTTCTAACAGATAACCTTTGGGAGAAGGGCACCATCTTTTACAATCCTGATGCTATATATTAAGGCACAAAACATTTTGAAGTGAGATTTAATATAGAAATTTTACAGACCTGCAATGCAACAAGTTTAGAAGTATAATTGAAACATATCCAACTGTGCATGGAAATCTTTGTAGCTGTGCGATTATTATTTAACCCACTCTCTATTCCATGACTGAGCACAGGAAAAGAAATGCCATGATTTGCTTTTTCTTCACTTATTTTAGAAGGTATCAGCCATCAGACAAGGAGAAAGCCTACAAAAAATGATTCCCAATCTTGGCAATGGATGTGTCAAACATAATTTGGGGGGGGGGGGTTTAATAGTGAGAGAGGCGATGGAGACAAAGAGCAAACACATTATCTATGAAAATGTCATGATAAACATTATTTTGCGCACTTGCTAATTCTTTGTTAAGTTATATAGATGAGTACAGGGACTCCTGGAGATTTTGAGACCTAGCTCTCAACACTTCATTTCTGCTCACAAAGCACCCTGGATGCACTGTGGTCGGGGAAGCCAGCGTCCACCTTCACTCCTACAGAACCCAAGGACTCTACTGGAGTCGGTCCTACCGCACAAATTAACACGCCCAACTGTAGGTACCCAGAGCGCAAATCTGCGAGTCAATGAGGATTATGCTGGGACTTGTACTGGCCCCCTAGATTCGCTCAGGTTTGGCTAAAGAGCTCTGGGCACTCATCCCGAACGTCAGCCATTTATTGTCCTGTGTAAAAGCAACTTCCTCCAAGCTTAAGCTTGGTCAGCCTTGGTGAACCAAAATACTCAATAATTATCACGTGTAAAATTAAAAACAAATAGTATATTTAAATGAATCTTGAGAGCAATCCAAAGGGGAAAAAAGGCAGATCTGTGCTTGAGCAAGTTCCTGGCGGGATCCCCACTGCAGCGGACTCCTCTGATAGAGCCCGCTCATCCCCAGGCCATGGAAGTGACCAAAACTTCTCAATATTTGAGCAAAAGCTTTGCCCCAAAGAACAGTATCAACTCCAAATTCTGTCTTCATGACCAAAACTCTCACTAAGTGAAAAGCAAACTGAAGATTGTGAGCTTGAGAAATCGCTCCAGGATCCACTCCACCTTGATGCTTTTGTTCTCTCTTTAAAAATAAAATAATAATAAAAGAAATCCCTGCACTCAGATTCGACAGGATACTATTTATGATTGATAGTTAATTGTATTAGAAAAAAGGAGATGAATTTTCAATGACTGTGCCAAACATATCTTAAATTCACAGAACCACCCGACCATCTCCCTCCACACCATGATCTTAAAAACTTTAATTTTTTAAAAAATAAACGTGGCTATGTTGTAATAATCAAGGAAAATATCATGTTAAAAACAAAAATTAAAAGATCACCTAATTCTATGGATGGGTACCTGAGGGCACATGTTTTATCTTAATGTTCTTATGACTTTCTCTTTAATACCTAACAAAGCTTAGATTGAATACTTGTTTAGAAATGATGGGTCTATAGTAGATGAACCAGAAATAAATCTGCATTGTTCCTTTAATGGAAAAGCCATTAATAAGCCATACACTGTAAAGAGGGCTATGGGTGTTTTACAACACAAATACAGTAAATTTATAGTAAAAGGAACTTTCTGCGTTCTTCCAGTAGGAACGGAATTGAACAAAGTCTTTCCTCACTATGTCTAGGAATTAGACTCTTCTCAGCATTGGCTATTGGCTCAGGTGAGAAAAAGATTGTTGCCTCTGTGGAGAACAGGATCTTATCCATATTCCATTTTGCATAGCCTGTGATGATGATCCACAAATGTTTCCATGTTGCATATGTGTAGTACACACCTTCTGTAGTCCACATTCCTCCGAATGAACACTATCTGAAACCCTGAACTCAACAGCCAGGCTCCCTAGATATTCTTAACACTGTCAAATCCCATAATCTTGAGGTGGTTTCTCTGCTTTGAAAGATTACTTCTCTGAGGTACACTTCCCTTGACTATGAAAGTGGGTGACAGTAGTCTCTGGGGATAGCCTCATTATTCTTTCTAGGTCTTCAGATTCTGTTGTTATCTCTGTTACAAGTACAAGGAAGAAGTCAGAAGAAAAAAATGTGCCTGTTAACTACCCTTAAAGAAGGGAGTTTGCTTGACAAGAAGGCACTAAGAAAGAGATAGTTTAATAGGCCCTCCCTCACAGAAATCAGGGTGCCCCCCCTTCAGTCACTAAAAGTCACCAAATTATATCTCACATTGTATCTTTCCATTCATCACTCCCAGCAGGAATCCTGTCCCAAATATTCAGACACACAATCTCTTTTCTATCTTTTCACTTCGTGGACCCTAATCAAAGTTGGTCATTTTAGAAGGGGTCCTCCCAGCCTTCAGCTAAACCTTGGATTTTTTTGTTTGTTTGTTTGTTTGTTTGTTCCTTCTTTTTTAGATATGGGAGGATGAGCCATTTGTCTGATGAAGCATCTTTTAAAGGCTAATTTCTTACATCCTGTGTTCTGATGTCCAGATTAGAATGTGATTTTGCTATAACTGCTGAAGATGTCTAATAGAGGAAGAGCTGGGCTCTAGCCCATTTGATTTTAACCCCTCTCTTCCTCACAATGAAATATACAGACTCTCAACACTGTGGCATATCTTTTAGGACCCCACCAAACTCTAGTTCCCACATCATGGTAATAATGTTCATAGAGTCCATTGCCCTGGACTTAGCAAAAATACCTACCCCATTAGCTATATCTTTTATATTTAATCAAAACAGGTTGAACAGAATACATTGATTCAGAAGAGTGTTGCAATGGGATCTACAATTCCTCCCTGCCCTAAGAAAAACATTATTTTTGTCCATATTTCTTTTTTAAAGTGACTGGAAATACTCTCTCTCTCTCTCTCTCTCTCTCTCTCTCTCTCTCTTTCTCTCTCTCTCTCTCTCAAGTCGGTTTCCCTCTTAGGAGCCCCAAACCTAAACTTTAAAAGATGAAGGAAATGAAGGAAAGTGATAAATACCTTTTCCAGGCATTCAGTTTGTTGGCTTTCTGACCAAAAGGGGTCTTTGTTAGATCTCTGCAAGGAAGCTAAATCCAGCCCCTAGCAAACACTCCTCCACCTTGTCCCCAACCCCCTCAGTTCTCTTGTCTAACTTGAAAATGAACTTGGACTTCCCTCTCAGACAGGCCCTAAAACCAGGAGAGATTTTATTTGTCTGTTTCTGAAGGGCTTCCTAGAAGGGGGAGGTGTGGAGGGAGGCAAGGGGAACAGAGGGCCACATCCTGAAGCATGGCGCAGAGTGGGAGGAGACACTTCGTTAGTTTCTTAACTCCGAATTAATTCTTTGAACTTTTTTTTCTAGCTCAGGGGCAAGTGCCAGACTGAGACGTTGCCTGCTGCCAAAAGAAAAGGAAGTATGTACGGGGTGAGGATTAGGAAAGGGGGGGAGGGGAAGGATGAAGTTGTTGGGGGGGGAGGGGGAAGGATGAAGTTGTTTGAAGCTCTCTGCTGAGCTTGTTGGATTTAGGAGTTTGGCAAATTGAGGAAGAAAGAGAGATGCATTGAAGGGAGGCTTCTTGGCAGTTCACCCTGCAAGGGGTCACCTGGCTTTCTCTGATACTGCTTAGTTCCACAGGTAAAGTCTGCAGCTGAAGACAGGATGGATGGGAATTCAGAAAAAGAATGGAGGTAGCCTATACCTGCACCACTGCATGAATCTCCACTGAATCAGAGAAGGTTTGGGATGGCCTCAAGCCTAGGCCAGTGCTGCAAGTCCTAGTTAGGCAACAGAGAGAAGTAGATCTTCCTGCCATTTAAAAAGGTCTTATGTGAAGGCATGGTTGAGTTGAAGAATGTAAAATTCTTAAACCAAAAGCAAAGTGAACCCTCAGGAGCCAGAAGAGGTTACAAGAATAAAATGGAAGATTCCAGGAAGGCAGCTGCTGTCCAGGAGGTGAGGTCCCAGGCTGGGAGAAAGGACCCACTGGCCCTTCTCTGAGGCCAGACTCTGAGTGTGGAAAGAGAAGAGAAGAGCAGGTTCTAGAGGGATCCAGGGTCCGGAATATAGCATATGTACAGTCACACTCTTCAGCTTCCCCAACCTTCCAGAAGGAGGAAGAGAGGGAACAGGGATAGCACAGGAGCACCAACTGTGGCTGCTTCTCTTTCTTTCCCTGACAATACTGCCCTTTGCAGTCTACCAGGAATTTCTTCCCAATGTATGGATCTCCGGGTTCAAACACACACGTTCACAGGGTGCCCCTTTTCTGATCCCCCAGCCCCTTCCTCAATCTTACACATTCCTTTCTTGCCTGGAAATATCTGACCCGATGTTTTCCATCCTCCACAAATCTCTTCTGTCCTGCAGCCAGAACCTTGGACAAGAAAAACACCTCCAACACTCTATATGAGCCCTATAATGTCCCAAATCTGGGCCAGAATCCAGATCCCATGGTGATGAGGCTCTTTGTTCTCCTACAGACTAAACCAACCCCCTCCTTTTTAAAAACTGGATTTTTTTTCCCCACAAAAGGGATGGGGGTGGGAGAAACTCTAGAGTTTCAAGCATAACCCTTACCAATATGGAGGAACCAGAAAAGGTAGGCAAATTGGAAAATCACCCTATGCCTAATTTCCAGAGGAAGAAATCTCAGCACTGAAACAAAACAAAACAAAAACAAAAAAAACAAAAACAAAAAAACAACTTGATTTCTCTCATCGAAGCCCCTACCCTAGAATTCAAGCCACATCCAGCACTCACTGTAGGTCATACTTGCTCCCTCCTGCTACAAATGCTGTGAGGTTACACCTCTGACTTTGTCTTTGACACAGTGAGTCAGAAATTTTACTCTCATACCACCCCCAGCCTCAGAAAGACACAGACCACCTGACTTTCTGCTTCCCTGGTATTTTCCTTGGTGATGGTTTTGTAAGTAGACTGGGACAAACATGTGAACTGAGTATGTTGTACACAAATAAGCAGACAAACTCTGACCTTTATTTGTAGATAGAGGATTTACACAAAGAGCTTGTGTCTCCATGAACACATTTAGTCTGTGTCCACAGAGATGCACTCAAACAGCGAAATACATATCCGCCCGTATCCCTAAAACCCACAGATGGGCTCCGTGTGTCTGTGTCTGTGTGTGCGCTCGTGCACACACTTCAAATGAAAAGGCACAGTAAATATATCCTTTATAAGCTGGGATAACTTAGCTGAAAAGTTGATTCACTGGAGGACGCTGAGGGCAGAATGGTTCACACAGCTCTCGCTTTGAAAAAGCATCCCGGAATCAGCTGGGTTTCCCGGTGAGGAAGAGGGCCCTTTCTCATTTTCCTTCAGTACACTTAAATAATTCCATCTTTTCTCCTACATCAGCAGTTTCACTTCTAAGCTGATTGTTTGGTTTTGTTTGTTTTTCTCTAAGTTTCTTCTTGGGCCAATCCCCACAACACCATCCTTGAAGTGGGGAGATCGAGGTGTGGCAAAATGGTGCGGGATGAGCTTTTCAACCGGAGGTTGCAGAGCCGGGCTTCTAGGGCGCGAATCGCCTCCGAAATGAGATGTAATTACTACGTTTCCAGTGATGCGTATTCTCCTGGAGTGTTTAATTTGATTTTACTTATGTCTCAGTGAGATACACATTTTTTTCAGGGTACTGGGAAAAGCGACCCCACGCTTAAAGTTAATTAACCAGCAAGGTTTTACTTTCCACGATCCGCACACAGGCTCTCCTATGCATGCCTCCTTCTGTGATCCCTGTGGGCAGAAGAGAGCAGGCAAGGAAGCGCTTGAGGAATCAGACTAAAGGGGGTGTGTTAAGATCTCGTTCTCAGCGTCCTTAACCCGGACTTTCCCCTCAAGGCCTCCCACTCTCCTGCGTTGCTTTGGGAGCTTACATCTTCAGTTGGTCCTTTGCAAGAACGAGACCTTGTTTCCCATTATCTTCTTCCCGCTAAATTTTGGCAGAATACTGCCCCTAATAAATAGAATTGTAAAGTTGCCGGGTTAATTAAATCTATATCTCATTGCAAGAGGAATAGTTAATGTCCTTATATAAACCTGGAAAAGAATATAGCATTAACTTTATTTATTGTAGGGCTTCCCTACACCTAGACCCATCCTTCTCACAGTTCTGGCCTCTACTCTCAAGGGCTGAGGGAAGTGCCTTTGAGTATCAGACCATGCCGGTATTTAGGTCTCACGAGGAAGGGAGCCATTGGAATGGGAAAGGCTCTCCAGGCCCTTTGTTTCTCCTAGCGGCCCCACAGCTTGGCCTACTTCCCTCGAACTCAATGGGGGCACAGCACTTCACAGGAGGAGGAACAATCTCTACTACCCACTAAGAAAACCCACAGCCCTCCTAGCCACCCAACCCTCTCAGCCAGCCTTAGGCAAGGGGGCCAAGTTCACAGGACCCAGTCTAGACTTGGCCAGACCTTGTTTGTTCTCTTTGGTTTTTTTGTTTGTTTGTTTGTTTGTTTGTTTTTTACCTTGACCTTGGACTCCAGCAGCAGGGCAGCCAGTCTCCCAGCCCAGAGAGTCCCCTCGGCTTACTCTACCCGATGAACCAACCGTCATTTCCCTCAAACATTGATAAGCTGGCCTGCCTGGGTTTCAAGCTTCTCTCTTTTATATTTTTCTTCTCTGCCATCCCAGTATGCAGCCTGCTTTCAGAACTCTGAGGAGACACTTCTGGATGAAGACCACGCTGATAAAAATTCCATTTCTTGTCCTGACTCACCAAGGCCTGGGGCTCTCAACCGTCAGAGACCACCTTCCTCCTTCAGGGATCTTGAGGCAGGCTCCAACATTGCCTCCAATTGAAGGGTCTAGGGTTAGATGGGTGTTCAAGGTTGACAGCTTGTGCGAACATCAGCACCAGCACCCAGCATTAAAAACTTGTGGCAAAGGCAAGGAGGGAGACACAGAAGCCCCTCTCTCTCCCTCTTTATTATTTTTTCCTGCTCTCTCTCTCTCTCTCTCTCTCTCTCTCTCTCTCTCTCTCTCTTTATTACCTCTTCTCCTGGGGAGGGGTATGTGTGAAAGGGAGCTTGGCACAATTCCATGGAGATGCCCCTCTGCAAAGGGGTGACTCTACTGAGGCCCTAACGGGGGAGGGGCAGAAAGTAAGAAAGTGAGTGTTATAAAAAGCAGTAACTTGGTGCTGATTTGTTCTTGAAATAGAAGACAGTTTGGGATCTAAGTCCTCTGCCTGATCCTGAAAAGAACCTGTGGGAAGGAGAATAGGCAGCTTAAACTTAAGAGCTGCCTGGCTCCTTAACACTTATCACCCATCAGCTCAAGCCATTGAGGGTGGAGGGGGCTTGTGCTTGTACATTTGGGGTGCTCAAGAGTTGCACCTGTCAGAAGTCCCTTTAAAGAGCAGCAGGTTCTTCTCCGCTTTCTACATGTCCTTGTGTGCACCTAAAGAGACTCTTACAGGCAACCCGGGCTTTCCCTTTGCTCAGTCAGAATCAGCTTCTGTTTCTTTGGGAGTCGAGGGGACTCTCTGGTATTCCTTTTGTATGCTGAAATGGCAATCTGTCTTTCTGCCCCCTCCATTATCTTCCGATTCTCACTGAGCTTATTTCACCGTTTCTCTCCCCACATCGGGATAAAGTCTGCATTTGGGAAATCCTATCTCCCAATCATGTTTGATACCAAAGAGAGACCTTTTCCACACAAACTGGGGCTTTGGGGAAAGCTGCTGAAGTTGGAGTTTGAGACTCTGGTTTCTGCATCAAAGGCTGACTGAGAAGCTCGATGAGGTTCTTGCCCACCGTGAACTGAAGCACAGCCTGCCACAGCTGGAGCCTTCCTGGCTAGATGATTTATTATTTATTACTACTACTACTACTACTGCTACTACTACTACAACTCCAGTTTTGCCACCATTCTCAGCTCCAAGTCCCAATTTAGAGACTTCGGTAGTCAAAGCTATCTACTTGAGAACCGGAGCCTCTGAGACAGGTCTCTCAGTCCAGAGCCGAAGAGGAGGAGCCATCCTCTTCTCCATAGGTCCCTTTGCGTCGGCCAAATTAAACCTCTCTGTCCCCCTCCCCTAGCAAGGCTTACCTAGGGGGCGTTGCCCTGTCCCTTTAAATCTCCCAACTCTCTCCTCCTTTTCCGTTCCAGAGAGCCAATCAACAAAGTACTCATTTCTTTCCGCCCCGCCCCATCTCCCGGGGAGGGAACCCCAGGAGACCCAGCCCTAGCATCACGTGCAGAGGCTGTGGTCACGTGGGAACCAGGGGCGTGCTATGGAGAGGAGGGCGGGAGCTGCCGGATTTCTTAATGAAGTGTGTCCGCATGCGTAGTGGAAATGCAGCTAGGGAGGGGGAAGCACCGGGGGGAGGAGGAGGGGAGGGGTGGAGAGAGAAGGGAGGAGGGATGGGGGAGGGAAAAAGGGAGCGAGGTGTCTCCCTAGCTCGCTGCCTCTGGCAAGTGGAGTTTTTAAAAAGCTGGAGCAGATCATGTCATGACGACTTCGCTGCTCCTGCACCCGCGCTGGCCGGAGAGCCTTATGTACGTCTATGAGGACAGCGCGGCGGAGAGCGGCAGCGGCGGCGGCGGGGGAGGCGGCGGCGCGGGCGGCGCGGGGGGCGGCTGCAGCGGAGCGAGCCCCGGTAAAGCCCCGAGCATGGACGGTCTGGGCGGCAGCTGCCCGGCCAGCCACTGCCGCGACCTGCTCCCGCACCCCGTGTTGGCCCGCCCGCCGGCTCCTCTGGGTGCCCCTCAGGGCGCCGTCTATACGGACATCCCAGCCCCAGAGGCGGCGCGCCAATGCGCCCCACCGCCGGCGCCCCCCACCTCGTCCAGCGCCACCCTGGGCTACGGTTACCCATTTGGGGGCAGCTACTACGGCTGCCGCCTGTCGCACAACGTGAACCTGCAACAGAAGCCTTGCGCCTACCATCCGGGAGACAAATACCCGGAGCCGTCGGGCGCTCTGCCTGGTGACGACCTGTCCTCCAGGGCTAAGGAGTTCGCCTTCTACCCCAGCTTCGCCAGCTCCTACCAGGCAATGCCCGGCTACCTGGACGTGTCGGTGGTGCCCGGGATCAGCGGGCACCCGGAGCCGCGTCACGACGCGCTCATCCCTGTTGAAGGCTACCAGCACTGGGCTCTTTCCAATGGCTGGGACAGTCAGGTGTACTGCTCCAAGGAGCAGTCGCAGTCCGCCCACCTCTGGAAGTCTCCCTTCCCAGGTAAGGAAGGGGCTTGAGCGGCGCCGCCGCCGCCGCCAGGGACCCCTCCCCGCCCTGCCTGCCCCGCGGCTCCGCGCCTCAGCCACCCCCGCCGTCTGGCCCCGGCGCGCCGGCTCGGCTAGGCTGTCGATGGAGCCGGCCGGGCGAGCTGTGCTGAGGAATGCGCTGGGGAAGAAATCTGCTCCGACACGTTCCCCGGAGCTGCCGGGTCCAGAGTGAAGCAATCAGAGGCGCCCAAGCGCCGGCTCGGCTCCGCTCCGGTCGGGAGCTCGCCTCCTCCTCCCCCAGCCCGCTCCAGCCTCACGTAGGGATCCTGGCCCCTAAATCCGCTTCCAGCCAGGAATGGGTTGGGGTTGTGTCTCTGGTGCCTTGGAACTTAGTCCAAAACCCTCAACCCAGTGGATAATTAGAGTTTGGGGAGAGGATAAGAACCTTTACCTTGCCCGAGTTTTCAGGATCTGTCAGCCACCAGATACTATAGAATTAAAATAGGGATCTAATTCGCCAGATCCTATAGAAGTGTACAATATTTTTCTTTTTAAATTTGACCATGGATGTTTTATAAGAGCTCAGAAGAGCTAAAAATCTCAGTAGAGGGAATGTGTAAGATGTTAATCCTCTCCTGGGGTGCAAAATTTTCTTTGCTGCTCTGGCACACAGTTTTAATCCTGTGAATCCACTGCCAAGTCCTCCAAGAGGGAGTTAGTTACTGGTATTCCACACAGAGAAAGGGGCTTCTAAAATGAGAGGTAGGAGAGGCAGGCCTGTGCTGTGGTCCAGGGTCCAGACCACTCTTGTCTGGCTATGTATGCAAGAAGAGAACATTTTTGTGTTGTTCCTCTGTGGCTGTCTCTGAATAGGAAAGGATTTCACACTCCCCTCACTCCCCCGAGGGGAAAGACCAGCCCAGATTTCCCAAAGCTGCACCAGAAGCTTTGGGTTCTACTCTGATCTGAGGAATAAGGATTTAAGGGTCTAGAGAAGCCAGCATTTGGGCCTACTCTTCCTGTACAGAGCTCAGTGGGAGACAGACCTCTCTTCTGATGGCTCCAAAGATCCTTGGGAGTCCAGAGAAGCCTAAGATAGCTTCCCACTGTGCCCAGAAGGAGTCCCCCAGCCTCCCTGTGGATTTTTCATTGGAATGGATCAACCCAAAGACCTCTTTAGGGTGGCCCTGAAATTCTTCTGCATCTGGGATTGGGTGGAGAGATAGATGGGGAAGAATCACTGAATGATACACAGAATATAGCAAAAAAAAAAAAAAAAACCATTTTGATAACAAGGTCACTTGATATAACACAAGTCAGTACCAGAGCTGAACCCACATAAGGCACCCCATTTCTCACTGTCAGAATTGAGGACATAGTTGTGGCAAGATGGTATCATACACCACCTTCTCTGCATTGACTATAATTTTTTTTATACAATACAAATTTATTGATGTGAAGCACAGACTGATATATTTCTATAAGATAGGCTGTTCATACGTAGACATTCTATAATACACATATAGAAGATAGGCTGCCCTTCAATTCTCTAGCTCATAAAACAGAAAGCTCCTTGAATGGAGGTCCACCAGGAATCCTTGTGGTAGTGGAATTAATGGGTCACTGAAATGGGCCAGTGGACTGGGAATCTGGTGCCCACCCTGCTCACTGTAGGTAAGAACTCAGGCCTAGAGCAAAAAGCAATGTCTTTGGAATGAAGAATGAACCTAAAAGAGCTGCTGTGGCTTCCTTGTATAGGCATGTGGGTTGTGTGGTGGGCTGGAGGGAAGCTCAGAATTATCTTTGAGCAAATAAACATCTTAAAGATTCCCAGAAATGAGAACAACACAAAAAACACTGCTAAAAATAAACACGTTTATATAATAGCCTCCTAGAGAAAGATATCTTTGAAATAAAAAATATTTATATACAACCCAATTGAGATTTAATACACTTGCAAATTACAACAGGGAAGTGCCTCCACTGCTTTGAGCTCATGCTCCCCATGTAGAAATAGATTCTGGCTTGTGTGTCTCAGTGCCTGAAGAGGTCCAGGAGGGAGGCAGATGAAAAAGAAATTATCTTCAGACATCCTCCATCTTTCTACCCACACAGGTCTTTTAGAAGTAGTGAGATTTCTCAGATAACTCTGTCTATGCAATTGTGGTTTGTTCGGCAACATCTAGCCATAAACACCACTGTCTCTCTTCACTGCCTCTGGCTCTGAGAAACCTCACCTATGATAGTCTGGGCTGGTGTGGGAGATGGAGGCAATTGTTCAGAAAGATCTAGATAATTAGAGCTGTGAGGAGTTGTGGCTTCTTTCTCCCAATTATACAGACCCCTACTTCACAGTCTCAGTCTCTCTCTCTCTCTCTCTCTCTCTCTCTCTCTCTCTCCACACACACACACACACACACACACACACACACACACTCCACTGTGGTTAGTATAGACACCTTTCACCAAGAAGGGCAGAAATCCCAGGAGAGTATTAGACGGAGGAAGAAAAAGAAGACAGTTCTGAGATAGGTAGATAGATAGATATACAGATAGATTATAGAACAAAACAAAACAAAAACAGTGGGCTTTTGGAACCCATACTAAAAGTCTATATTGACAGTCTTTGAGTTTGGATTGGAAAGAGCCACTAGCTGTACAGGATAGTCCCTAAATCCCAGAGCCTACTAATGAAATGGGCAGGCTTTGGAGCTCCCTGCACAGAAGCCTCTACCCCAAAACAAAGACTGGCAGGAGATTGTTTTCTTTCTTACTTACTTCTCATAGATACTGACTAGATTCCCAGGTGCAAATTGGTTAGTGTAGGTGATGGGGGGGGGGACACTAGAGGGGTGTGGAAGAGCATTGGAATACTAATAGCTAAGTCCACACCCTACGCAGCATAGCCGCTGCTCAAAGTCTAAGCTACCAGCTGCTCTGAAGCCCACTTCCGTTCTAGCCAAAACAGCAGACAATGGAAGGTGCTCTTTTGAGAAGGAAAGACCAGAGCTATTTCTCCAGGAGGTCAAAAAACAACCTGCTGTTCAGTTTGACCCAAGAAAACCTTGGTGGAGTCAATCCTTGACATCCAATGGGGGGTGGGGGTGGGGAATGACCAGTTTAGAGCAGTTATATACCTTTTAACCAGAATTTTTAGGGTTGTGTTGGTTAAACTTCATTAGAAATTTAGAGTTTATGTTTAGAGAGCTACAAAAAGTGAAGTTTTTAAAAATTAGGAATAGTTAACTGGTTCATATAAAAAACTGAAATGCACCTATATCCTCATTTTGCCCCTCAACAAAGGGGATGCACTAGGAGGTCCATTTCTCTTTTGACCCTTACTCTGACTTTATGTGAAGAGTCTGCCTGAAGTCTAGATTCCAGCTCTGTCATTTAAGTCACTTCCCTATTAAAAGCCTCTGATTTCTAATCTTGTAAAATGCATTTAATAAAATGTAACTGAAAAAGACGTTCTCGGGAAGGGAGGAGCTCACGATATCACTACTTATTTTCTTCATGCCCCAGAATCTTAAATATATTTTCTTAAATATAGTTCCATCTATAAGAGTAAAACAAATTGAAGATGAGTTATTTAAAACTCTGTCTTGAACCAGAGGAGGGGAAAAACTTTTTAACTTGACAGATCATATCTACTAAACTGAAGTGACTGGGTTTTGTTTTGTTTTGTTTTGTTTTTCCGAATTAAAAAAAAAAACCCCTTGGGAGTCAGAGAAACATTGACAAGTTGGATAGATAATTTTCCTGAGAAATTGTCACCATGAAGGCAGCCTGAGCCACTGAAACTCCTTTTCATATTCTTCCTGGGTACTTTATTTCTATCTGCATTCTATTGTGATCTCCCTCCCACATCCCCCCCCCCTTTGTGGGCCATGGGTCTCAGAGAGAGAGAGAGAGAGAGAGAGAGAGAGAGAGAGCAGACAGACACCAGGCTCACTGGGAATGGCAGTGTAGGGAAGATGCTTATAGGGTAGGGCGTAAAGAAACACTTCAGCAGATTCTCTGCTTTCATGCTGGGGTCATGTCTAATACTTCCAAAAGAACATAAGAATGAAGAATAGAACTCAGACACTTATTAGAGTCTACCTAAAGTCCAGAAGTCCAGCAATGACATATAAAGCAATGAAGGTGGAGCTATTCACATAATCTCCCTCATCCTGCCACTAAGGCTTTTCGCTGCCAAGAGTGCAGGTGGGGAGCACCATACTATTTTGAATTCCTGTGAATTGCTCTAAACCTGAAGAAACTGAACAAGAGGTGGCTGAAATTGCAAGTGTAGAGTTTAAGGTAGCTGGGGTGTAGAAGATTTCTTTCAGCTTTGGAAGAACAGAAATAGGAAGGTTGGAACAAATTTTTTTTTTTCCTTTTGGTGGAACCTAGGTATGGACCTCCCGTTATGGGAATCTGATTTCCTTACATTGACCCAGGACCTTCTTCCTTGGGGGGTGGTAGATGATTCACAACACTGAGACCCCTTTTGTAAATGACTGATCCCCCAAGCAGTCTGGCTTCATCTGATAATTTCTCCTCTATGTTGGCGAATCAGATCCATAGTGCAAGGCTAGATCCATTCATGTGCCTGGGCACCTTCAGGCCGAAGGACCCACTTGATGGTCCGTGCCCCTGTAGCTGACACCCTGTGTACTCCTCAGACTTACAATGTAAATCCTTTCCCTGACAAAGGGGAGATTATAGGGTGTAGGAATCCTGTTGTGCTAACTGCAGAATGAAGGAGTTTTTCTAAATACCGGCACTCCAGCAAGCAGGAGAAGGACTTGGAGCGTTGGATTTAAGGGTCCAAGGTTTCTAATAAAGGGTGTTGTGCAGAGCCATAGTAGAAACTGAGGCGAAAGGAAAAAAATCAAAATACAGATCCTCTGTTTAGTTTTTTAATATTTTATCATAGATTTTTTGCGTTGTTTTGATTTTCTTTTTAAAACAAGTGCCTTAAAATATTATCTTGATTACTGAGTTTTTTGAGCTCCTTCCCTTAAAGTTTGTACCCAAAAGGAGGTTGATACCCCAGTTGATACCTCACCTACTCTGTGGCCGGACTAACAGCGCGCGCGGGGGGGGGGGGTACTTAGAATTAGGGCACCTCATCAAGCAGTAGAATCTGGCGGCCCAGTTGAGACCCTGCGGAACTGCAGGCCGCCTCGCATCCGGGTAGCCCTTAGCCGCCCACCTCACTTGCTCCTGCATGCCTTCTCTCTCCCTCTAGACGTGGTTCCTCTACAGCCCGAAGTGAGCAGCTACCGGCGCGGGCGCAAGAAGCGCGTGCCCTACACCAAGGTGCAGCTGAAGGAGCTAGAGAAGGAGTACGCAGCCAGCAAATTCATCACCAAAGAGAAGCGCCGGCGCATCTCAGCCACCACGAACCTCTCGGAGCGCCAGGTCACCATCTGGTTCCAGAACCGGCGTGTGAAAGAGAAGAAGGTGGTCAGCAAATCGAAAGCGCCTCATCTCCACTCCACCTGACCGTCCCTTCGCCCGCCCACCCGCCCCGACTATTTATGTCACTGCTTTGTACCATAACGGTATCCACCCGAAGGACGCTGCACTGGCGCAGACCACTATTTAAGCTTACCAAGAAAGAGGAACAGCTCTGCCTTACCCTAATCCCATCCCACCCCTAATCCCCCCGCCCCCCCCCCCGCCCACCGCCGGACGGCACCCACTCAACACCCGCAGCTGTAGAGGTGGGTTCGAATGGGGTGCCAGAGGAAGACTGTCTGTCTCTAACCCCCTGGCCTTTGTGGCTTGTCCCACTAGAAAGCCGAGTGGCCGGGAGAGCTCAGTCATTCCTACCAAAGCAGGACTGGGGGATTCCAAATTATTCACTTCTTGTCTCTTTCTGTGCCTCAGCTTGTGGAAGACCCTCCTTCCAGGATGCATGGGCACAGGATCTGGGGAGCTCTTTTTTTCTTTCCTGTTCCCCCCTTTTAATTCTCATTCCTGAACTCCGTAGGCAAGGTTTTCCCAGTTACGATTTTTCTGTGCATCTTTTAAAAGTTGTGTTAATATTGATGCTAATCCTTAGGGCCTGGAAGCGTAATGTAATTCAAACTGAACCGTTCTTGGAGCTTGTAGATTTGATTTTCTTTTTCTCTTTCCTTCCTTCCTTCCTTCCTTCCTTCCTTCCTTCCTTTCTTTTTTTCTTCTGTCTGTCTCAACAAAAGCTGGAGTTGTTGAAGCCCCTAGCCACATCCTAACCCAGAATGATTCCCGGGAGGTGCCTTTGACCCCACTGCCTCCGCTGCTTTGCACTCTTAGTCCTGTGGAAATCCAAGGAGGACAAACAAACAAACAAAAAAAACCCTCCAGCCACAATGCTAAGTGTGGCTTCTGTCTCTTTTTTTCTCATGGTGAGGTTGGGAATTAGGCCAGGCTTGGAATCATAAACTTCTTTAAAGGATATAGAGGGTGGGTCCCTCAGAAGATCTTCAGTCATATCTCTACATAAGCAATAGCAGATAGCGGAGAGGGGAGACCACACACTTTCTTTTTTCACTGATTTCCTAAGCTGATCAAGGAGGGGTGAAATCACTGGTCCTGGATAAACCAGCTAAATGTAGACGCTGCCTAATTTCTCCCTCCTCAAAAGCCAACTTGGTGCTGTGGGGGCCCCCTCACCTCTTTCCTTCCCACTGGCTCATTACAAAACAGTGTTCTTTTGAAATGCCCATCTGAAATAGGCTCTTTTTTTTTAATGTTGTGTATCTGTATATAGTATTGTGACGTCTGAATGACAATGTATTGAATGCAAAGAAGAAAAAAACCACACACTCGTTTTTAAAATAAAATATCCTTTTGTTTTCGGCCTTGATTTTATTGCTTGGGTTCCTTCTGAAGCCTTTCTTTCCTGACTCTTCAGGGCAGGCTACTATGGCCCAATCCAACCAGACAGGGCCAGGGAAGAATATAAATATCACCTGCAACAGTAAGTCCCCAACTTTTATTTCTCCCCAGTAAAGTTTGGAACTGTTTGTATTGTCTATTCTATTTAGATAAGAGAACTTCCCATCTTAATACCCAACTTGGATGAATTTATGTTGGGAGTGGGAAAGGTGTGATCTGCCGAAAAAGCCTGAAAGTGGGTAAGTGAGAAAAGTTCACTGCTTAATGATTTGTAAGTAGGTTGTCGGCAGAGCTCTTATCTAGCATGTTCAAGACCTTAGCTTTGCTCTCTAACAATAGGGGGTCTAATTCTAGGGTGTTAGGAGGGTAGCAACTTGGCTGAGAGATGACTAGAACAATGCAACAGTACAGGTGGTCGGTAGCTAACCTTAGGCTCCTGTAGTCCTACTTCCCCAGGGGTCCACAGCCAGTTCAGGCCTGGGGTTAGGGTTGGGGTGGGCACAGTTTGACAGAAGCAACTTAGAGCTCAGCTTTTCCAGGCTGTACTCCCCCCCCCCCATCAACTTAAACAGAGAGGCCAGGATTCCTTGAGCCTACAGTTTGTCAAACCAGTTCCATTTTTATTCTCTAGAATTCCTAAGAACCCTTGTCTTCCAGGAGGTCTGGAGTCTATGTAGATGGTGCCACTAATTTGTTTTCCTTGTCGCATCTGTGCCTATCTCCCTATCTGGTCGAGTTAATGAGATCGTTAAGTTGTCAGGTTAAGAGACTTTTAAAAAGCAATATAGCCTAAAACAATGTTATCTCAGATTAAATCTTTACTGCAGCAATTTTTATTTATATATGATATTTTTTTCCCCTCCTGAGACACAGAAAGACTGGAGGCATCAGGCTGGAAATAAGAGTTTGTCTTTCTGGCTCCCTTTGCCTGATGGAGCTGAAGCTTTTACATTTTAATGTTAATAAATGTTTTTGGGACACACACACACACACACACATACACTTCTGGGAGACAAAGAACCTGAAGAATTCATCTTATATAGAGTCTATGCTACTGAAGCAACTGCCCTGCCTCATTCTATACTTAACTCTGGGCTGATTATAGAGAACCACATACCGGGCAGGGGAAATTTGAAAGAGAATAGGTGAATCCTCTAGAAACAAGAGTCACTATTAATTTTATTTCCCTTTCTCTCCCTACCAACAACCCCAGTCTCTTTTCAAAAGCCCTGAGACCTCTCCTAAGACAAAAAAAAAAAAAAAAAAAAAAAAAAAGTTGTTCAGATAGAGCAAGGAAGCAAATAGAGAAGAAACTTGGGAGTTTTCTAGTAGGTCTTCAGATCTCTTAGTCATTGCAGTTACCCGAACCTCCTATAACACTTTGCAGACACAATGAAAGCTGACTTTATGTCAGGTAAAGATGATTTTACATCCCAGAGAGCCCTCCACATGTGCACACAAACCTACACTTAATCAAAGGGTCAAGTCTTTGCTGGTGAGGTGGTACCCCTGAAGTCCAGCTATACCATAACCCTAACCCTAACCTTGATTAATAGAAGTTTAGCGTCCAGAGAGGCAACATAACCAGCTGACCATCTCATTTGGGAAAATAGTCTTCCTATGAGGAAGGAACCATCCTAAGCTCCCAGACAGAGAGGAAAAGGAAAAACAAAACCAAAAACAACCTTGTGCAGACTCCCAAGGACACACTAGGGCACTGGGAAGGCAAACAAGAATTGCAGGCATTCTGTATGTCTATGTGGCCAGTGTGCCCCAATGTGCCCAGGGTTCTTTGTATTTTCAAACACTCAACCAAATATATCAGACTGATTGTTTGAGGATTATCACATCTGGATTAATTTTGGAGATGTGCCTCTAATCAGAGTAAATAAATATTGTATAAAGCGGTGTGATCTTGTGATCTAGGGAAGCAACAATGCAAAATGTATTCTTCCCTGGGTTCTTTCCTTCTTTAAAGTGATAACACTATCATTGGGGATATTCCTCCCATGCCCTTGAGCAGTGGAGACTGTCTTCCTGCTCAGTGTGTGTGTGTGTGTGTGTGTGTGTGTGTGTGTGTGTGTGTGTTTAGCACACTCATCTCAAGCTGTAGAGTAATTTTGTCATTATTTAGACCTATTAAAGGAAAGCTTCCTCTTCCAGGACAGTCTCCTAAGATTTTGTTTGGAGTAAGTTGGTCTAGGCTAACATAAGGGCACCAGAGCATGGCAGCGACGGGCTGTGAACACAGAGTTTTCTTCCTTGGAAACAGAAGTTCTAGTTCTTATAGTTTCATGGCACTCTCAGCTTCCCTGATCCCCAAGGCCTAGGTCTACTGAGGTTTCATAGTACTCTCCTTAGGGGTCTCTTTGCGGTGGTGCCAGGCACACTTGGGTCGAGTCTTTTGGTGATAGAGGAGAAAGACCTTCGCTGCCTCCATTATTCCCATCTAGAGCTAGAACAGTGGTCTTTCCCCAGCAAAAGTCCCAGAGTCAGGAACCCACCTTAGAGAATACGACCAGCAACTCTCAGCAGATCCTTCCATGACTGCTTGGAAGACCATCTTCTGAATTTGATCCACTTTCATAAGTCATCAGTGAGGACGAAGTGATGGGTTAAAACCCCGTGTAGGTGCATAGCACTGTCATCTCTGTAATAGACCCTTTTATTGGAGCTGGGATCCTGTAGCAGCTCCCTCTGCGCACTCATTAAGTTCAAATGAGAATTCTCCTACTCAGAACCCGCCTGAGTCCTGGCTTGGTACCAGAGCCCACCTTCAAGAAAACTCCAAAAGCAGATGTGTATCTATCAGACGCACGGTAGTGTAGAGATGAGGGGCCCTGGGGACCGAAGGGCTTCTGGGAGGGGGAGGAGAAAGAGGAGGGGGGCAGAGCTTTTTCACAACCAACCAGACTCTTCCTCTTTTAGCCTTGACCGTGACTAGGTCTTTCTGACCTTGACATCACAGGATTACCGGGAAAGGGGGGGAGAGTGGAATAGGCCTTGATCTTCCGGTGGCCAGAAAAAGGGAGGGCCGCTTGCCCCCTAGACACGCCATCCCTCTTCCCGCCGGAGCCCTCCGCCTCTGTTTACACACAGAGGAGGTGTCGTCTCCAGTCTAGACAGGGGCGCTAATAACGCCCATAAAAGGCGGCCTCTCCAGAGAGGCTCTGGTAACTCAGCTTCTGCTCGCCTGCCGCTGACTTGCTCCCTCCGCCTCTCGCGCCCCGCCCCTCAGATACCTTGGCGGAGCCCCTGGGAAGCCTTGCTTGGGAGGGGGGGTGTCAAAAGGTTTCTAGAGGCTGAAAACCTCTACCCCTCGCCCTTCTGAGCCTCTTCAGACTCCAAAGGTAAGTGGATCCCTGCGCTCCCAGCCCAGCAAGTGAGGGGGAGGGGGGAGGTGTAACAGAACATTTTCTCACCCCCTCAACAACCTCCTGGGCTTACTGCTGCTCCAACCTGAAACGTACCCCAGTCTCGGAACTGGGACGCTGGGTCTTTGGAAACAGCTGAGCAGCTGCGTTTGGCAGAACCTAAGGATGTCTCTGTTCTCTCCAGGGCTGGGCCTAGCCAGTGGACACTATCATGGACAAAGGGCCAGCCTAAGGAAAGAGGATACTCCGAGTAGTACTCCAGCCCTCTCCCTAACACAGCTTTGAGGTGCATGAGAGCAGGCCTGGGGTGCCCCCGCCCTTACAGTAGCAGTGGGTGTGGCGTTTATAAGCATTAAAAAAAAACTGGTCCCTACACCTTTCCTGACACTCAGTAATTCACTAGGCGAGGAGATCCTCTGCTGGTGGAGGGGGAAAATGTCAGAGTTGGCAGTCTATTTAACTGTTAGCATTACAGGAAAACCTCGGAGAAAATAAGGGGAGATCTCTCTCATAGGGGTGCTCATGATGGGGAGTCTTCCAAATATTCGCTCCTTGGGGGGGGTGTCTCACCACCTCCCAGTTTTCTGAGTGAAAAGGTCCTTTTGTTGGAGGGGAGACTGAGCTCAAGCCTGCCTAAGCTTCTAGGGTTAGTCTAAGCCTCCACTTCCAAGCTAATGATCCCTAGAAAGCAGCACAGAGCAGGCAATCTCCCAGTTTGATGCTTTGGTTTGAGACACTTGCAGAAATGGAGGCCAGATGAACGCCATCCCCTAGAGGAACCAGTGAAGGGTCCAATTAAGGGAGAAAGAATCCTCCCTCTACCCCATCCTGTAGCCTTGTCTGAATGTGAAAAAGGTCCATCCCAAAATGGTCCTAAAGGGACCAGACTTGGGATTGGGGGCAGACTGTGCATGGAGAGAGACCCTCCCTAGCCATCATTTTTCTTCTACTTAACATAGCTATGCTTACATTCCTACAGGGTCCCAGGCCCTGACTCATCTGCATATGCAGTGAACCCCTTTCTGAAAACTACCTTGAACAAGCTCTTCTTGGTAGTCTCAGCTCACCAAGGAGAAGGCAAAATCGAACCAAATAATTCTCAGTTTAGGACTAACAGTCGCATCACAGTCACTTTGCCTGGGCCACTAGAGCCTGTGGAGATTTTATAATTAACTTATGTCGAGCCCTGCCGCCGCTGTAAAGGCTGAAGATGCCAGAGGAATGAGGCACAGAGAAAGTGTGGGGAGGTAGAGGGGCATCATGCAGGTACATGGTCCTGAAGGAGGCTAGCTGAATTTCTTGGGTGTTCATGGGAAACCTTGGACTATATTCTTGCCTTCAGCTTTAATTAACCCCTGAGTTAATGAATGTGGCATGGCTGAATCTGCCCAGCTGTGGCGGAAGCCAGTGGCCTAGCAGACATGCCACCCCCTTTGAGCCTCTTGATTTGATGAATGTGCGGAAGAGTTCCGAAGCATTACTTGTTCGCTGTTGACCGACAATGATGATTTTTGCCATGATGGAGTGACGGTAGACTGAAGCAGGCTAAATGCAGCTACCTAAAGCTTTGGGCTGCCAGAATCCTCCTGGTTCCCTCACTTAGCCTCAACTGGCTCTTGGGGAGCAGGGTTTACAGTCGAAGCTTCACACCCTAGCCTCCCGCCGGTCCCGGGCATCCAGGTTGGGAGTGGAGGGTTTTGTATTTTTTTTTTTTTTTTTTTTGTCTGAGCCTGATCCTGAAACCCAGCGGCTACGCTGCTTTGTGCTGCTGGGTTACATAGAGGCATACAGAGCTATCACCATGCTCGGGAAAACTGGAAGCTTAGGTTGCCTGGGTCCTCAGAGGAGCCCTGAAAAGCTCTAAATTTACACCGAGTCGTGGATAGCAGGACTCTGGGGACAAGGATTTTGCTAAGGACGGTCGGTGGCTCTCCTTGACCGAAATTAGCACAGAAGGAAGAGGGTTTTGTGCGTGGGTCTGTATACCAAGTCTGAAACCTAGAGATGATGGTTTCATCAGGGTCAAATCGGGCTGAGAGAAATCCACGTCTGAAGAAGGAAGCCCTCTCAAGCCATTCTATTTTTCTCCGCACACTCCCCCCCACCCCTTTGCATCTGCCGCCCTGTGGCCGCTGCTCAGCGGTCTGACCCAGGAGGGCAGGGAGAAAAGCCCAGGGCCTGAGATTTTTGAGCTACGGAAAGATGAGGAGAAGCTAAGACCTTCCTGGTGGGGTCTCTTTTCGTGGAGATTAGCATTGTCGAAAGGAAGGCTAAAATGGGGAGAAGACTCCATTCAACAAAGGCTAGTGGCTGACGGCAAAGCCAGCTCGCACCAACAATAGCGGCAGAGCGCCGAGGCCTGGAGAGTCTGGGCGTAGACCTCGCTGCCAAGCCGTAGGGTGCTGATTGAAATCTGTAATATTGAGATCACATCGCCTTTATCTTTATGACCAAAATGACCCCCAGATAATTTTTTAAACTAGATGTTCATGTTCAATCAATGAGTCTTGAAAATGGAGAAATAAATGAAATTCAGAGATGCTATGACATGCTATCTGTAGCTGAGAGGTACTCTGCAGCCTTACATCCCCTTAATCAATTACGCACAAAGGGGCGGGGGTGACTGTAGGCCCGGTCTTCTGGTTCTGAGTGAAGGTTGACTGCAGAGGCTGGCATCCTACGGGCAGGACCTCTGTGGTTCCAGAGTGGGTCAGGCGCTGGGCGGGCTCCTGGGGGCGGGTGGGGCCAAGCAGGCTGCCAGGAAGGCTCGGGCTGAGGAAGGAGAACCGGCCAAGCGGGACAAGGGGCGGGCGCCAAGCTGCGGGCTGCTAGCTGCGCGGGGCAGGGCGGCGCCCGCGGGGACACATTTCTGTCGGAATGAGCAGCTATGGTTTGGGATATGAAATCGCTCCGGGAGTGGTGGAATTCGAGGAATCTGCTTTTCTTTCCGCCGTGTCCTGTAGAGGAGAGAGGGCGGGAGAGGGGAATGAGAATCTCCTGCGATTCTGTCTGCGTTTTGTAGCGTCGGCTATTTTCAAGATATTTTACTATCACCTACGTTCGTTCATATTCTCTCTCTCTCTCTCTCTCTCTCTCTCTCTCTCTCCTCTCTTTCTGTATGTGTGTGTGTATGTGTGTGTGTGTGCGCGCGCGCGCGTGTGTGCAATTCTCTGATAAAAATCGTCACGACCTTTTCAACGTGTATACGTTGTCAAACTGTTTATTCAACCTTGAACAGTTAAAGCTTAAAATAATCAGAGATGGTGAGTGTCTCTCTGCTATAACCTTAATAAGATGTATTTAAGCTGGTTCTTTTCTCGATTCCACTGGTGTCCCAGTTGAGATCCCAATGTTGACTTGCAGATGTTCATTATAGTCAACAAGCCAGAGCTAGGTTCCCAGCCTTCGCTGGAAGGAGCATCATAAATAAAAATTTGAGTCCTCAATAGGATACTTCTCCAGGTTCCTCCATTACTCTTGTCCTACCTCAGAAGTCAACTCACCCCTAGCCTCTGCGCTGGTCCATAATGGCCCCACAGCCAGCCTGCAGGTTGTGAGGTAATCTCCTTTGCTGTAGAATATGTAATCTTTCAGGACAGCCAGTTTCTGCTGGGGCTGACAGCCTCCTGTCATTAAGACGAGGAGATTCTTAGAAGCTCCCAGTACCTAGAAGTCACACCGAAAAGTAGTTCAAGCCACCCCTTGATTTTCAAGAGCAGGCAAATAGGTCCGCACTGAACTCAGCACCTTCATTTGCTCTTCTCTCTGCCTTCGGTTTTCCTCTACCGATGAGTGGAGGCTAAGGTGTTAGGGATACAGAAGAGATTGAATTATCAATTCCCCCTAAACCTTTCTTGAGTGAAAGAACCCCAAGAATCTTTTCATATCCAAGAAGAAAATGCAATGGAGACAACGCAGCAGCGCTGGCAGGGCTGAGAGATAGCTGCAGGGAAACCTGTTCTCACCCCCACTTCGCCTCTACTGTAAATAAACCCTGAGCCAAAGGGCTCATCCGTCTCCTTAAACAGCCAGTAAACTTTATATGACACAATATCTAATAGTAATTTATTGGGGAGATATTGTAAATTCCAACGGTTTTAGTTAATAAAGGAGCTAATTAAAGAGGGACGGGCTGTACTCGGCCAGCTGTTGGTGATAAGATAATACATCTGGAGGGACGGGTGCAGGGTGCAGAGGTGTGTATGTGCGGATATTTTTGGAGTCGCTTTTTTTTTTTTTTTTTTGTTTCGCCCCGCGTCGAGCGATCACTTTCCCGTCTGCGTTAAGATTTTATATGATTTTTAAAAAAAACAGAAACCAACGAATAAATCTGTTTCTGCCTTTCGCTCCCCCATCCCACCCAAGATTGGAGAAGGGGAAAGTTAGAGTTGGTACGGGGAATGTGGGTGGGGGGTTCGGTTGTCCCCACCCCTCCCCCTGGCGGTAGCGCCCACGTGAGTAGGGCGGCCAATGGGTGGCTGGTGCAGGTTTAACTATGTTTAATGTCAGATAGCAATAAAGTAGAAGCTGCCGGTCGGGCCCCGCGGAAATGGGCGAGCATAATCTCCTGAATCCTGGGTTTGTGGGGCCGCTGGTGAATATCCACACGGGAGACACCTTCTACTTTCCCAACTTCCGCGCGTCAGGGGCACAACTCCCGGGGCTGCCTTCGCTGTCCTACCCACGCCGCGACAACGTGTGCTCGCTGCCCTGGCCGTCGGCCGAGCCGTGCAATGGCTACCCGCAGCCCTATCTCGGCAGTCCGGTGTCTCTCAACCCGCCTTTCGGCCGCACGTGCGAGTTGGCTCGCGTGGAGGATAGCAAGGGTTACTACCGAGAGCCCTGCGCTGAGGGCGGCGGCGGGGGCCTAAAGCGGGAGGAACGCGGGCGCGAACCCGGAGCGGGACCCGGGGCAGCTCTGCTGCAGCTGGAGCCCTCGGGGCCACCTGCGCTCGGCTTCAAGTACGACTACGCGGCGGGCGGCGGAGGTGGCGACGGCAGCACGGGACCCCCCCACGACCCACCCTCGTGCCAGTCATTGGAATCCGACTCTAGTTCATCCCTACTCAACGAGGGCAATAAGGGCGCCAGCGCTGGCGACCCTGGCTCTCTGGTATCGCCGTTGAACCCAGGCGGCGGGCTCTCAGCCAGCGGTAAGGACCTCAGCCCACTTGTGCGGCTTACTCTGACAGGACGTCTTGCTAGTTTGGGCAGGGGAGGCCTGAGTTGGAACTGCCTCGGGTGACAGAATGCGTGGTGAGCCAGGGCTTCTTTTAAAAAGAAGTCAGGGGCGGGGGTAACCCTATAAACATGTAAATATCCCCATAAAAGATCTGGAGAGATTTCCTATTTCGCTCCCAGTGGCTGTAGGGGGCAGGGAGCTCCAGAGAACAGGGATCCCGACGGGGACTTTCCCAAGCCTAAGAGTAAAGAGGAGGAGAAGGAGATTCCATTCCTATTTTCCAGGGTGCCTGGCCTTCTGCTTAGCAATAGGCCTCCATTACTCACAATTCTTATTTTAAGAAACACAATCAGCATGATTTACTTTTTACCGTCCGCCCACATCTTTTCTAACTGATGGGATACGTAGTCACAGAAGTTGTAAGGGCCAGAACATTTTAATAATGATGATGGTGGTGGTGGTGGTGGTGGTGGTGGTGGTGGTGGTGGTAATAGAGAAGATGGTTTGGAAGAATTGAGGAGACAGGAACATAAAAAGCTGTGTATACTATTATGGAAGGTAGTGTTGAGACTTGAAGTGAAAGCAGGGGGTGGGGTGACTTAATGAAGTGATGGTTTGGTGAGGATGGTCTGGGTAAACGCTTTCAGGAAGAGAAGGGAAAGGAATAACCTGGTCTGGGTGAGGGGCTAGGGTGAAAGGGTCTGGGAAATGGCCCAGGGCACTGAGCTAGTCACCCCCTGATCCTCTAGCCAACCCTGCGGTTCATCTCCACCCAGGCGCGCCCTGGTACCCGATCCACAGCCGCTCGCGAAAGAAGCGCAAGCCGTATTCGAAGTTGCAACTGGCTGAGCTGGAGGGCGAGTTTCTGGTCAACGAGTTCATCACACGCCAGCGTCGGAGGGAACTCTCGGACCGCTTGAATCTTAGTGATCAGCAGGTCAAGATTTGGTTCCAGAATCGGAGAATGAAAAAGAAAAGACTTTTGCTGAGGGAGCAAGCTCTCTCCTTCTTCTAGGGAACAGGACATGCGTGCTAGCCCCAGACTGAGCTTGCCTTGGTGGAGCAAGAGGGGGCGCAGCTTGGGACACAGTCCCGCTTACAACGCCAGGCCTTCCGGCAGGCCCTCCCTGGACGTCTCTTGTCTGTTTTGTTCGTGGTACACACACACACACACACACACACACACACACATACACACACACAGAGCAGGCCCTGCGGGTCCCTGAGAAAAGGGAATAAACCTAGCCGGAGAAGGCAGAAGCCCAGGAGAGACAAGGGCAGCAGGCTAGGACACTGGGCAGGGGTGGTTTATTTGAAGCAGTACTGGAGCTGCTGTGCCTCCTGCTGAGGTTATGGGAAAGCAGCTGCCCAGACACTTATTCACACCCTTCCACCACTTCCCTTTCGGGTCTTAAGTCTCCATACTTGGAGGAGCAGATAGTGGAACCAAGGTGCCCAAACTCATAATTGATGGAGTTGAGAGGTGGGAGCTACAGCAGAGAGGACCCGTGGACAGAGTTAAGGGCGTGGGTAGAGAGCTGTGGAAGGCTTAGAAGAAGCTAGGGACCAAGAAAGAAGTGTCGTTTGAGAGACTGATTGGTAAGGCCTGGCGCCTACCCACATCTGAGTCCTCCAGCCTGAGCCTGGGTTGGGCTGAAGTGCCTGCATTTGGCAAACTACCCTGCAGGAAAATAGACTAAACAGCTTTGAATCCTCTTCAGGACGGATCTAGAAAAGTTTCAAGGTCTTCAGTCCGCTGCTAAGTCCCCAGCTTGTTCCAGGCAAACAACTCACAGGTGTGTTAGCTACTTTTCCCATCACTTACGCCACTATAGACTGGAAGCGGTAAACAGAGGGAACTGAGAACCAAACTCACACAGACACAGGTTCATTAGCCGCCCCCGAGAGACCCCCACCTGGCCCTCCCGGACGCCCAGAAAGGTGATGGAAGGGATTGCGGAGAGCGGTATTGATTGGCAGAGAGCGTTTCCGGCACCTACAGCAGCGGGCCCGCTGATTCTCTCTTCCCGCTGGCGTTCACGGTCACGGCCGGCCGGAGGCTGGACCGGCGTAATTTACGAGGCGGGAGGAGAATCTACCCTTAAAGGGCCTACGGGCAGCAGAGGCCCAGCTCAACCCGTTTCCCAGGCTGGTGACAATGAAGGAGGGGGCGCTGCAGTCCCCCACCCAACTCCTTTCTCTCTATCCCCTACCCGCCCCCCAACATCGCCCTTTGTCTCAGGATCCGCTGCCTCCGCCTCCAGGCCAGCTAGCCACCAAGTACCAGGCCAGAGCTGAGGAGGGAGGGGCTCATCCCCAGACTCAGTTGGAGGCCAATGACAAGGCTTTTTTATTCACAAATCCTTTCAGCCTTCAGCCCTAGACCCAACGTTCTGAGCCTGGCTGGCTCTGGAAAGAACAGTCCAGATAACCCACCAGCCCTCCTGCACCTTGTTTTTATTCTTTCCACACGAGTTCACCAGCTGCCTCACTTCTGTGGAAACAAGGGTTGAGAAATAGGAGGTCGGAAGAGCTAAGTGCAGCTTGGACAGTGTAAAACTTCCCACTGAGGTGAAGAGAGTCTTCCCACTCTCCAAGGGCAAGCCACAGAATACTGGGTTCTCCCAATAGCACATGGCTTCAAGTTTGTTTACAGGACTGTGCAGAGACACAAGCAAACTGTTGGGTTCAAACCTCTCTCCCTACTAAACTTGCAAGCAGGCAGCTTCTTGATCTCTCCACTTGGCTCAATAGAGAGGAAATACAATCACACGCCTTGATCCTCCATTGGGCACCTGACACATCTTGCCACCCACTACACATGTTCATCTATGTTCAAGTTCCCACAAAGCATCTCCACTCCAGCTGTCCACACAATCTCCTGTGACCTGGCCATGGGCATGGAGTACTACCCTTCTCCCTGTTTGTTTCCCCTTGTGCAGTTCTTCCAGTGACTGGTGGGCTCTACCACCACTCTGATTTGATTCCTGAAGCCTGGTAGGAAAGAGACTAGGGCACTCCAAAAGGAAGGAGGCAAAGTTATGCAATATTCTCTTTCCTTTGCTTTAAATTTGACTTCTGTGAGCTTCTTTGTCAATATCTGTCTTGTTAATTGTGTCTGTCTCTGGTACCTACTCTGTAGTTCCTGTGGTAGTCAGTATTCAGTACCTCCCTTCCCAGATCTGTGAAGTGTACTCCTCTATTCAAGCATCTGTCTTTAGCACGTTTTCCCTTTATATAGTCCTTGTACAGAGCTGCATTATCATGTTAATATTAATAATTAAAACATGGATGTATGATGATGTGATATTTTGAGAACCATTTCTAAAACTGGGTCCTCCATGTACAGTCTCCTCAACCCAGAAAGAACAGAAGCCCTCTGCCCTTAGCTGTTTAATTTTCTCCAGCTCAGGTGAATGATAAAAATAATAAATGTGTAATAATAAAGAAAGAGCAGTTGCATGGGTAACAAAAATATATGACCAACCAAGATCTGTTGATGAGCTGCCATATCTAGTCCCAAGCAATTACTGGCAGACAGAAAATTGGGGTGGGGGGCGGTAGACTGGGGAAGGAGAGGGAGCTCTGAAAAGTCACTAGGCTGTAAAAAATAATGTGGACAGCCCAGAGGAGGAAAAACTGGCTTCAGAAAAGAGGTCCTCATAGCAGAAAAGAATCAGGGCTGTGACTAGGGGTCCTTGAGACTGTTACAGGGGGGCCTGGGATATGGTGACTGATGACTGGTGGGCCAAGAACCACCAACTTTGTGGTTCAAAACTGGTAGCTTCACTCTGAGAAGATATTTTGTGTACTGTGAAATAAGTAGGCAGGGGACAAAAGATCCCTAGAGCTGGTGAAATAGTCTTCATTTCTTGAAGCCAGCAACCCTCTCAGGGCCTCTCCAGAGCAGAGCCTGACTCAAAGCTGGGGTGGTATGCATTGTTCCCCTGAAGCAGCAGCACCTCCACCCGATTCTTCTTTCTCTAAGAAATGCCTTCCCTCTGCCTGGACACTTGAATCTGCCTCTTGCTCGCCCATCAATTACCCTTTCTCAGTTGTCCGACTCCAGTCTTGGGAGGCTCTTATCCAAATTCTTCCATCCCTCCCCCCCCAGGCCTGGAATAGCAGGGTGTCTCAGTGGAGTCCACCATGCCTTCAGCCCTAAAATCTCTCTCCTTCTCTTTTCTTATGACCTTAACCAGAGAAAGTAGTACATTTAAACCAAATCCCATTCTCCCTTCACTCCTAATTCCCAACTCCCTTGTAGAGCCTGGATACAGGTGGGAAGGAGACCCCTCCAAAAAAAAAAAAAAAAAAAAGCCTTGAGGTGCTCATATAAAATTTCCCCCAGAACGCAGGAGAACCTGGAGGTGGTCAGCTTCTGGCAGGAAAGAGCTGGGATAAGGACTGATGGCTTTTGAATCTGAATATAGGAGAGTGGATCTGAAGTGCAGTGAATCCAGGAAAATGACTATCCATTTCTTATGATATATCTACACAGGATATATCTACAGAGGAAGAATTTCTGGCTTAAAATAGGAGGTGGGGATGTTAAGGAGACCATGAGTAGTAAGTGGTCTTTAATTTATTCCCTTGACATATTCCCAGACATTTCCAATATGAAATAGAGGGGCACTTTGTGGGATGGTGTCTATACAGGCTCCCAGATTCAATAAACTAAGGAAGTTAATGAAGAGCAAACACTACAGCTCTCTTCTCAAACTAAGAAGCAACACCTGGGTCTCTGCCTAGGCGGCGATTTCGTCATTGTTACAACTGTTTGTCTAGTTTAAGCTTCAAAGTCTAACTTACTCCAAATTTAAGGAAAAAGGCATAACTTGCTTATAACTGGCAAGAAAATGGAATTATTTGAATAATCTAGGTAGGAAAATAATTGGTCTGCTGCGTGTATGTAAGCTTCTATCATCCCAAATCAAGGCTGTATTGGACCTGATTATTCACGAAGTTTTGCACGCTGATCTGCACGGCCTAAGCCATTACCTAACTGACAGGAGATGAGCTTAGCAGTCCGGGTTCCATGGATGCTAATGCAGCCGGAAACCCAGCTCCTTGGATCGATGGCTCAAACCCAGAGTGAAGCAAGGACCACCGGCCCAGATCCGCAAACAAAGCAAACCCCCGAGACCTAGTCTTCCGGCCAGGCCGAGCCCACCCGCTCTCCCTTCGTGTGTAGGGAAAGCAGGGAAGGGTGTGCAGGGCCCAGGCTGCTGTAGAAACGCAGGAGCCGCCAGACCTCTGTGCGGTGTGCGTCTGTGGACGCGGAAGGTGGTGTCGAGCGTAAGACAGATCACCCGCCCGCGGGCCTCAGCCCCGCACACATTTCGCCTCGGTTTAGAGCGGACGGATGCCTCTTCATGGCAGCGGACGTCCAAACAGTTACCGATTTTCATCTCAAAGGTCCATGGCCCGCGCCTCTCCCGCTAGTTCGCGGCCTCTGGGGGCAGCTGATCGCTGCTGGCCCGCTCTGGTGGTTGCTTCTCCCGAGGAGGCCCCGAGACAAAGGCGCGTCGCCACTGATGGTTGACGCGGGCGCCTAGACCGCTCTCGGACTCAAACCTTCCGAGTGCCTGGCCTTGAGGCAGGGGGCCGGAGGCGGGGGAGGGGGAGACGGTTCTGAGATCTCTGACTATTCTTGTCCCCGGCTCACTTCAGGGAATAAACCTAGCGTGCCCAAAGAAAGCACTGGATGATCCCGGGAGCTCTGATCCCAACAGTACCAGCAGCTCTGGTCGTTTCCCAGGACTGCCAGGCCCCCAGGAAGGACGGGATGACCCCTGCTGGCCAGAGCGGTGGAGACTGTGTCTCTGGGACCTGGTGCCGCCCAGTCTCAGTCCCTTGAGTTTGCAGGGGACCTTGAAGAACAGTCTTGTGTCTATGGTACTACCTAGGCTGATGAAACTAAGGTTCTTAAGATTCTTTAGCCAAACTTGTCAGTGGTGATTCTCCTAAGGCCTGTGAGGAAGCTTGGCACGGGAGTCAATAAATTGGGCCTCTAGTAGACCCAACCTTTAGCCTTTGAGAACTAGCCTCTTGCCAATGTGTGGCTTCCCCTTTTCAAGTCAAAGGCTTTTTACTGAGGAATTGGAGACCAGTCTTCGAATGCCTGCTTCTGTTATCCAGTGAAGAGTGGACAACTTCCTTCAAGGACCTGTCTGAATAGATGGAATCTTCTCTGGAAAACCATCAGTGGGAGCATACTGTTCACTTGGCAGCATGGAAAAATGTTCCATAAGTACACACTTAGCTCTGTTGCGGCCGTAATTGATAAATGAAAAGAGACTAAAACTCACAAATAAGATGTCTCCTTCTACTATATACACAGAGGCACTTTCGTCTGCTGCATGGCAGAGTGAGATACTGAAAACAGATGAAACATATACCTTAGATTCATAAGCAAAAATTTATTTGCATATGTAAACAAAGCCTTCCTATATCCTACATAAAGGGTGTACTTTTCTGAGTTCATTTAGTCACGTGTTTCTACATTCTGTAACATGTGGAACTATTGCATGAAATGCACCCAAATATTAATATAGCAGTAAAACACATTGAAAATTATATCACATTCTTACATACATACAAAGTGCATATCAGCCATTATATAAAAAAAATCTGTAAATTATGTTGGCACATTCTTTAGACTCATATATTATTTGTGATATACATTTCTCTGGAGATTTTTAAAAATAAATATTAGAATCGGAGCTGAGGGTCTGGGAAGGCAGGAAGCCTCTCTGCCATGCTGAATGCAGGAAACACAGCCAGGTTTAAGAGAGTCACCCAAGGTCAGAAAGTAGTGATGACATTGGTAATGACAATCTACACTGGCTAATTTTTTTTCCTATTTGTGTTTCTGCCTAGTATTTCTGTCTTTGAAATAGCCATTTGTGTCAACAAGCATTATTGTATAAATGGTCAGTTTTAGTTTCCTGTTGTGTCTCTTGTCTGAAGCTGGTATCTGTTGAGAACATATTAATGCCTATTTGCTTCAAGGTTCAGTATGGAATCATGCTTATATAGAATTCTTATAGCTACTTAATCATGTCCCATCATGCATCTCAGGACACATTCTTCTAAGGCTAATGCAAGCATGTTATAGCAATGCACTATGCAGACAGATAGGAAAGGGGTGGACAGTGATCTGGAGAGCTAGGTAAGGGTGCGCTTAGGCTCCTTAAAGTTAAGATTTGTACATTTAAAAAATATTTTATAATCTTGAGCCTAGGCAGCATCATGAAGCAAGGCCTGAACGTGGGCCCATTCCCCTGCTCCCAGGAAGGGCAGAGGCTCCAGGCCTTCTCAGCTGGGCTTTGATTTTAATCCTAACACTTAGCCAGTCAGAAGCCAATCTCTATGTCTACACTAGCAGCAGAGAAACCCTATTCCATAACCCAAGTTTTTGCAGAATTTTCTGTCATTGTACTGTGTTGTGGCTTATGAAAAAGCAATCTTTTTTGGGTCTTTCAAATCCTGGATTCTAATATGCATACCTATAGAAAAATTCTTTAAGAGACAGTGCACTCACATCTGCAGATATATTGTTTATGAGTCCACAGGTTCTGTGTAGACGCGGCCATAATTTTACAGTCCAAGGAATCAATTAATTAGTGCCTCCCAGTCCCCCCGCCGCTGGCCGCTGCTCGGCTGAGCGCGTGTGCGGTGGAGATAGATGTGCGTGGTCAGATCGCTGGTCATGTTAACAAGCCTCGTCATAAAGATGGGGATGATAAGGGAGCAAGAAAGCTCAGGCAGCCACGAGGGTTTCAAGGGGCCGGTCCCCAGCATTCAAGATTGTGCCTGCCCTGGCGCCCAGTCGTGTTTGTCCGGAGATCCTTCCTTCTGGTCCGGGCACACTGTGAGCTATGGCCCGTCCTCTTCCTGTCCTCTGGTCCTCTGGCCTACATTTTGCCTTTACTTCATTAAGCTCCAAATCAAAATTTTAAAAAGACAACACAACAAAACATAAACCTTTCTCCGTGAGTGTCTTCTGTTCTTCTCTCCATGTTAGGGACCTCTGCTGGCTCCTTTTCCTACATTTCTGGGTGGTTCCCTTTGGTCTACGTTGGCGCTGACTTCCTTCCGCTCTTACTCTCTCTGCCTTTACAGTTGCTTTTCTATCGTGCTCCGATGAGATTGTAAAAAATATAAATAATCATCTATGCCTGGGGTTATCTTGCACTAGAATGAACACCCCAAGATAAGCCAGACCCATGAAAGGAAGAAAAAGAAAAAAGAAAAAAAACAAAACAAAACCACCTTGGGTATAATTGCTTGTTTGGGTTGTAGCACTTAATTCTGTTTATTCTCGCTGATGTGCATACTTAACAGAGAGATATTGATATTAAAGGCCAAGGGGGAATTAATTTTACTTTTATAGTCATCTATTAAAAGCAGAAGATGATCTGAGTCTCTTTTAAAGGGACAAAAAAAAAAAGAGGGGGGAGGGAGAGAGGGAGGGGGGAGGGAGAAATATGACTGAAAGGGAACAAAGATCTTTGCCTGAAGAAACAATGTAACACTAGACAGAACTATAAAGTCTGGGAATGTAAGAACTCCGGACTCTCTCAGCTCCCCCCTCCCTGTGTGGAATCCTGTCCCCTCCACTTCCGGCTGAAAACCCTACCCTGACTACACAGTGGTATTCAAGGAAGAATTCATGCAATTACCCGGATAATTAGAGAGAGAGAGAGAGAGAGAGAGAGAGAGAGAGAGAGAGAGAATTTCCTTATTATTATTATCTTTACAGAGGAGAGGAGAGGGGAAAGGGGAAAATGGTGTGTGGGATACAGAAGAAAAATAGTTATTCTTAAATCAAGAAGGTCCAGGGTGAAGGCTTACAGATTTGAAACACCACTGAGAAATGATGAGATCTGCTGAAGTATTCTGATCGCTGATCCAGTTTCATTTTCATTTTGTTTACAAGCTTGGATTCACTTTGTCTGCATAGACCTGCCTCCTCTAATATTGTAATTATCACAAGTAAGTAGATAATAGATAATTACAGGGTGTCGATGATATGATTTTATAACCACACAAGATATGATTAGAGTTAATGTTGGAAGCTGGAGGCAAGGTAGAGAGGTCCCAGGAATCTTTCTTTCCCATTTTTACCTGTATGGGAATCTCCAGACATCTCTAAGATTCTAAATTCATCCCTTGGATGTTTTGAGGGAAAGCTCTAGGGTTTTAGGGTAAAGTTCAAAGACCAAGATGGGGGAAACACTAATTTGATACTCAGCCCTTCTTAGCCTAGGGAGTAATGGGCGCTGCTCTTGCCTCAGTAGGAGATTTAGTTCTCAGTACAAGACCGCTAGGGTTTGTGAGACTTGGTTGGTGTGGTCCATGAGAGCAAGACAGGAGCTTATCAAAATCAAGTTCAATGTCAACCCCAAATAGGAACTAGGCCCAGAGTGAAGCCCTCTTTTATCCCCAACTTGTCTTTCCTGGAGTCCACGCCTTAACAACACTGGAGTCAAGACAAATGCCCAGCTGGAGCTAGGGAGGCCCAATTTAAGGCAGGGATCAGGAAAAGATTTTAAATTTTGTTGTTGTTGTTTTTGGAGAGTTGAGAAATCTGAAGACTGTAGGAAGGAGAGGGGAAGAGATTACCTCAGAAGCAGAAGCCGAGATTGAGGCAGAAGAGAGCTAAGAGGAAGTGTGAGACTGTAAGCAAGGTAGGTGTGAACAAAAAGGAGCAGCAGGAAGAACCAGGAGATAACACATAAGGAAAGAAATACACGGAAAAGGTACAAATGGGGAGGGAAGGAAAAGACTGAAAGAGAAAGAGGCACGAGGAAGATAGAGACAAGGGTCAGTAGTGGGCTGGCTCTGCCTAGCAGGTTTGCAGCAGTCTGGGTGGGCGGGGGCACCATGACAAAGTGAAGGTCAAGTTAGCATCGTACCTTATAAGGAAGGCGACGGTCCTCCATTTCAGCCTTTCTCTCTGGAAGGACTTAGTGCTGGCATTTCTGGTCTTGTAAACACAGGACTTTTTTAAGCCTCCTTTCTTTATTGGGAGTGAATTCTGCAGCCCAGGGAAGCTGTGGCTGTGGACCGGGAAGTCAACTAATGAAGACTCCAGGAAACTTTTCTCTCCTTGTCTGCCTCTGGCTCCACTCTCTGCCAGCTGGGGTGGCCCCCATCTCTTCTGTCTTCAGTATCTTTCACCATTGTCTCTAACTCTGGGCAAGATTTCTGATTTCTTTACTCCCCATCTCCCCTGCAGACTTGTAAAACCCTTCCATTCCACAGCAGCAAAGTGGAGAAGGACTTTAAGAATTGGAGAGAAAATTAAACATCGAAAAGAAAACTTCATTTACAGCTTAAATGTCTGTCTGAGTATTACAGTTTTCTTCTGAAAACAAAGCGATATATTCGGTAAGGAGGAGTGAGGTCACAGGGATGGGGAGGGCCTGTGTAGCGGTAGGCTTAGATTTATTTCTCAGATCCTGAGGTGGAAAGAAAGGGACAGGAGGGGAGCGAGAGAGAAGCATTTTAATCATGGAACTACCAAAGGTGGGTGCATCTGGAGATTGGAAGCAACTAGCTACAAGGACCTGGTACTCACCTCAGCCTGGGCCTTGGGTGTGGAGAAGCTAGTAAGTTAGGTCTTTCTTGGTTTCAGAGAGCTAGGAAGCAGAAATGGAGGAAGGCCAGGCGCTGGAGAATAAGGCAGAGCAGGAGACAGGCCGTGAGATACTGAGCAGTCCTTGGCTGGTAGTGGTTACAGCCAGGAGAGAAAGAGGGAGGAACAGAGGGAGAGGAAGGTGCCTAAGCCTGGATCCTTGATTCTTTCCTTCCTTCCAGGGTAGTATGGAGATTAGGGGTGTAGTGAAGAGGGGTTTTGTTCGTGTGGGGTTATCTATGGTGAACTCAATTCTCTTCTCCCTGAATCTCACCACTTTTTTTTTCCAGTTCCTGGAGCCATCTTAAGGTCTAATTATTTATTTCAAAATCGAAATTCTATAGCAAGGGGGAGGGCGCTGATGGATGCTTCAAGAGTGAGAGTGGGTGATTCTAGCTAAACCTGATGCCCAGTTTGTTGTTACCTTTGCCTTGCCAACTGGAAAACTGACCCCTAGGACCTACCTGGTTGGGAAAATCTCCAATCTATAAAATACCTGAAGTGGGGTGATGCAGCCAGGAATGGCAGACAGTGTCAGTTGATAAAGCAATTGGGCCTCCTATCTTGATCTAGTATCTCATGAAAAACAAAAGGACCCGATCTCATTATTTTTGGTGGTGTTAAGGGATCCTCGTTTCTCCACAGAATGCCTGACCCTGAGATCTGAAGAGATTTAATCTGAACAAAGTGCCACTGTGCCTCAGAGTGCCTGGGTCCTTTGTGTAGGGGATGAGGGCAGTCAAGGTGGGGACATCTGCTGTCAGGAATCGCCATGGAGGGGGCAAGGCCTAGAATTCTGCTCACAGCATTCCAAATGGTTGAAATGGCCTGCGGAGGTTCCTTCTGATGGCCCTTCTTGTGAAGGGAGACCCCAGAAAGTCAAAAGGGTAGCTTGGATGCTTCCCCATAGTGTGGAAGAGACAGCCACACTCAGACCTCAGCCTGCAGCAGTGTTTTCCTATGACAGAAAACTGCCAGGCTCTTTAGAGATTTAGGGGACTTGAAAAGAATGAGGTACCAGACACCCCGTGAAAACCAAGGCTGTGACTGTGATAGGGAGGAGAACCTGAGGGGGCTAGAGGTTGAAAAGGTATCACCCCAAACCATTTCTCCCAGAGAAGCCAAACACACACAATAGGCTCTGATACTGAAAAACACCAGATGATCTACTTGGAAGGGACATAAACCGGCCAGGCCAAGCGGATGCAGGTTAATAAAACCCGAAAAAACCCAGACAGGAACACTTAAAATGCCCAGAACAAAGAACACCGTGACAAATTCTCACCCAACACACAAGTACACGCACCAGAATATTCCCAGGCAGAGAGAGAAAGAGACCTTTCCTACCTCAGGCCTCCACCCGTGGACACTTAGGTATACCTGCACAGCTCCAAGAACAAATTTATTCATGCTTCTAAACTGACCCAAACAAACCCCCAGTGATCGCTGGCAGGCACCGGCTGCACTGCACACACCACGGAGACAGTCCGTATCCCCTGAGCCTCACTAATGCAAGATCCAGATCCATACCCGGAGATAAAAGTCTAGACAATAGACGGCTGTTTATGACAACGAGGCTCTCCAAGTTTGGGGCCAGGCGATAAATCTCTGGCGAATCTTCCTGTAACTCAACTTCTGGCTGTAGTGAAGATAGAACCACGGAGACCACGGAGACCGCCGAGGGGGGGAGAGACTAAAAGCGGGAGCCGAAGGTGCTTTCCTTGTGCAGTTCTAGGCTGACCATAAGGCTCGTCCACGCAAGGCAATACCACTGTGGAAGCTTCGGGTGGAGTTTCCTAGCACAGGCAAGTCAGGGCTCCTCTCTGCCCGCCCTGGCATTAGGGCTCAGAAGTCAGGCAGAAGGCAGGGCCTGAAAGCTGGGACAGAACCACAAACCATTGTTGCAGGGGGAAAGGGGCCTTTTTCCTGGGTGACTGGAATCTTCTGGGTTACCTTAATTTCTCTCTCTCTCTCTCTCTCTCTCTCTCTCTCTCTCTCTCTCTCTCTCCTTTTCCATTTTGGATTGACGGAGCTGTTCCCCTTTGCATTTTCGACCCAGGCATCTGATTACAAGTAAGGAGCCACTGGAGTTGATCTCATAAAAATGCCGCTAGCTCACTTTGATCAGCGGGGACTGGGTCCGAGCCTAAGTAGGCGCTAAAGCCGGGGAATGGCGGCACCGGCCAAACCGGGCCTCTGCTCCGCAGAGAGTTGGGAGATCCCGGTGGCTAAGAGGGCAAATCCCCCCCCCCTCTCAAAAAAAGGTATTTTCTATGGAGTTGCAACTAGCTTTGGAAATTAAGGCCCAGTGGCAGCGGTTCCACCTTCAGACTGCTTTTAAGACATGTCCTTCATTTTAGAGCGGGGAGGGGGATAAAACTGGCTCATAAAATGGGGCTTTTATGGGAGAAATGGGGTCGCATTGCTAGCCTCCTGGGACAACCCCTCTGCGGAGGGAGCAGCAGGCAGAGGAGCCGCCGGCTTTGCTCTTTGCACCCCCTACCTTGTCCATAGGCCAAACAGGTCCACCCGCTGCTTTGCTGGCCTAGCCTGAAGCCTTGGGCTTGCAGGGCTGACCTGGGCTGAGGAGGAAACAGACGTTTTGTAACTCTGAGAACAGGATGAGTGTGGGTGTTCTGGGTTCAAAATAAGCCTCTAGCTTGAAAACTCCAAAGCACAATAAAAAATTATTCTATGCTTCCACATTGCTGCTAAGGGAAAGAAAATACGCAAGAAGATGCAAGCTGTTCTAATTGAGATCCCTTCTTCACCAGTCCAGCCTGGGACTTCCTTCGTTGTTTTTTTTTTTTTTTTTTTTTTTTGATTCAACAAGAGGCTGAATTTAAGACCTCCTTTTTCCTTCCAGTGTTTTCTTCCTAGCTTTCGGTCTGTAGGGTGGTCTGTTTCCCTTATCTGCTCTCTAGAATTCAAGGAAGGATGAGGAGGAAAAGAGGCCACAAGGCTGCCCAGAGCTGTTTTCAGGGGACTGCTGTAAGAACTACCTATGACCGAATTTGGCAGACAGTGCCCCCTTCTGAATCAGGCCCTGTTGTCCTTGCGTGAGAGGAAAAGCCAATGGAGTCTGTCCTAGTTCTAGCCAGACCACCAAGGCAGCAGCAGCCCAATCTGCAGAGGCCTTTTAGGGAGTAAGGCCACTGAAAATCCTCAAGTCAGTATAATGTTTATCACATGAAGTATTTAGGTGAAAGCTGGGACTCTAGGCAGATGGAGAGATATGGCCAACACAAAGCAGGTGAGGAATAATAATAATAATAATAATAGTAATAATAATAATAGTAATAGTAATACTAATAAATTAGTTGCCTTCAGTAGTGCCTGCAAGTGATGGGATTAAGGGGCCACAGATGTGTCTCTTCAGCCAAATGTAAAGGATGCTGTAAGCAGAAGCCCCAGAGTGAGAGGGTACAAACCCAGTGGAGGCTTCCATGTGGTCTGGACCCAAAGTCAGGCAGGCAAGCCAATACCCCACCCCCTAAGCATTTTTGCTTATCAACAGCTAAGTGACCTCAGAAACCAGGGCCTTCACTCCTTGACCCAGTTGCTGAGAGTTTTTTGAAGGTTGTTTTAAATTTTTTGAAATAACAATGCCAGAAAAAAAAAAACACCTTCATGCTTTGCTTTTATGGAAAAGAATATTCCTTCCTACAAGTCTCTTGAAGGATCTTAAAGTTTCCTAGTTATCATCTGCTTGACACTCTTCTTTGCTTCCTTCCTTGGGTTTCAAGAAAATCAGACTTCTCTTTGTAGTCGCCTGCCTCACTTTTATGGTGGCCCAGGAATAAACATTGGTGGTCAAATTCAAGTGCTCAGGCCCACAGCTGTCTTCTCACAGGAAGCAGACACCCCCCACCCCACCTCTCTCCCAGGCTGTGCAAAACAGGACTTAGGGGATTGAGCCCCACACTGCCCAGAAGAGCAAGAGGAGAAAGGAAGAAAAACTTGATGGGAACATGGGGAAAGCAGGAACCAAGACCACCCTCATTTCTGCAAGAGATGGGTACCTCTGGTCTTCTTCTTGCTGGCTTCTATCACTGTTTGGGGAGCATTTTGCCTCCAGTAAACGCAAGTTTAATGAGGTCAACGCAAACCCCATAAAAGCCCCAGTCCATCGTTCACCACCATTATAATTAAAAATGTTGCCCCCAGCTCCTCCTATAAAAAAGACTAAAGGAAAGGGGAACTGCAACAGATTCTTCTGTTTCTGGTCCCTTCTCTACAGAAATGCCCCCCCCCATCTAGTTATTTGACTTCAGTTACGATCTGGCCAGGACTAAAAAGCACAAGAAGCAATGCCTATCACAAAGTGCAAACATAGAGAGGCACTGGAAGTCTCTTCTAAAGTATTTGAGACACCCTACCCACCCTCCTACACACAGAAGAAGACCATGTTGGAGGCAGATTCCATCAAAGTCTTGTTGTTAAGGCTGAGTAAATTTGGGCAGGTAGAAGAGTTGAGGAGGAATGGATTTAGGAGCACATGTTTAGAAATAAGCTAGATATTTCTGTCTTTCCTGTCTGATTGAGGGTTTCAGTGCTTCATCCTTCAACAAAGAAAATCAAATCAAACATACTTTAAAGAGGAAAACCAATCTGATGGCAGCCCTGAGGGTGGGGGAACGGTTTAGACTACCTTTGGTTTTATCTAAGGGTACAGGGCTGGGTTGTTGGAGGCTTCCCCCTTTTCTAACACATTATGTCCTGACAGCTCCTTCTTAGAACCAAGGTTACTGTTGCTTTCTGCTTTGTGCTAGTTGTTCTGACACCATGGATCCAGCCCAGAACATTTCCATAAAGTTAAATTCAGATGCCCAGATGTGTGCTGTAATGGACAAAGGGATTGGAGGCTTAAGGAATCATTGAATATTCCCCTCTGGACACAGCGGTCCAGGAAGGAGGCTTATGGACTTGGAGGAGGGCAGGGTTAGACTGAGACATAGAAAGGAAACAGGAAAAGGGAGTGGAAAGGGCTGGGGACTTCAGGCCCTACCCTGCCTATTTTTTGATTGGTACTAGAGATAGATACCTAGGCTCTATACCCACCTAAGCTCCCCAAATCATTTTAAAAAAAAAAAAAATAGAACCTCCCCAAATGTAGGTTCCTTAGCATACATCCTGCCTGGACCTCCTTGCCAGGTTTCTTTTCAGCCTATTAGCTGAAGCTGAGCTCCCAACCCGAAGGGCTCCAGATAGAGAAGATAGATGACTCTCATTCTAAATCTTTTTCTTTGGGGTTTGGGATTTTAAAATCCACAGTGAATGTAGCTTTCTGCACATTGATTGACAATAAAGGCAGGCATGAAATATTCACCCAGGGCCACTCTCTCATACTAAATATTTAACACAACATTAGAGAAGGTTTTTCCCAGACTTCGCCAGGCACCGGCTGGGCGGCTGGCGCACTGTTCACCACTGGTTTATGACTAATAGGAGTCCCTAGCCAGCGGCAGCACAGCAAGCTAGACAAAGTTGGGACACTGGCTCATAGATGAGCTGCCTCACCTTTGGGAAACTTCAGATACTCTTCCTGGGAACCTGTCCTATAAGGGAGCTCACCCGATTCTGGCCAGGAAAATAATATAAAGAACTTCTTGTGAGCAAGCTCTGATTCTTCAAGTGGAGGGGTAAGAGACCCTGAGAGTTGAGGGGAAGCATCCAATATTTCTGGGGAAATCAGGTAGGAAAATACCCTTCCTCTTACCCCCAGCCTGTCATAAGGAAGGGACCAAGACTTCTAAACGGAAAATCCTTCTCCTTCCCCCAATCCTAGGGGGAAAAGAGCAGCAGCTTTAAAAAAAAAAAAAAAAAATACAATTACCCCCTCCCAGCCACCGCCCCCGCCCATCCCACCGCCCACCCCACCCCAACCCTCTCTCTCCTCCTTTGCTCGCTGTGTGGAATGGAGAGGAGGGGAGTGACTAGAGAAAAACGAATACAAATCTGCAATTGATTTTCATAATGTTTCTGCGGTGTTTGCAAACCAATCGCCTGAACGTCCCCGATCTTACCTAAGAGAGAACCCCTCCTACGTCTGCGAAGTGCTCCGAACTGATATATGACAATATCTACTTTGGATCACGTGCTCGGGGAGAGAGACTAAGACGGATAACGCGTCATCTTGCCTTCCCAAAATTTCCCCCCTCGCTAGATCGGGTCCAAAACCTCCAGCCGGAGGAGGCAGGAGAAGAGAACGATGTTTAACTCGGTCAACCTGGGCAACTTCTGCTCGCCTTCGCGCAAGGAGAGGGGCGCTGACTTCGGCGAACGAGGGAGCTGCACCTCCAACCTCTATCTGCCCAGTTGCACTTACTACGTGCCCGAGTTCTCCACCGTCTCTTCCTTCCTGCCTCAGGCCCCCTCTCGTCAGATTTCTTATCCCTACTCAGCCCAAGTGCCCCCGGTCCGGGAGGTCTCCTACGGCCTGGAACCGTCCGGGAAGTGGCACCATCGGAACAGCTACTCGTCTTGTTATGCGGCGGCCGACGAGCTTATGCACCGGGAGTGCCTGCCTCCTTCCACAGTCACTGAGATCCTCATGAAAAATGAAGGCTCCTACGGCGGCCACCACCACCCCAGCGCCCCGCACGCGGCCCCTGCCGGCTTCTACTCCTCAGTCAACAAGAACAGCGTCTTGCCCCAAGCTTTCGACCGCTTCTTCGACAACGCCTACTGTGGTGGCGGAGATGCGCCCGCCGAGCCCCCCTGCTCCGGCAAGGGCGAGGCCAAGGGAGAGCCTGAGACGCCCCCCGCCCCGGGACTTGCGTCCCGGGCTGAGGCCGGTGCTGAGGCCGAGGCCGAGGAGGAGAACACGAATCCCAGCTCGTCCGGTTCTTCCCACTCCGCGACCAAGGAGCCGGCCAAGGGAGCCGCCCCCAGTAGGTAGCAGCGGCCGGGAACCCGAGGGCAGCGAGGGAGGGAGCGGAGAGGGAGGGCTGGAGTGGGGGGAGGGAGGCCAGGGGAGCGCGGACAGCCTCGTGTTTTGGGTCAGTCCAATTTTATGTGGAGTTTTATAAGCATTCAAAGGATTTTATTATAACCTACAAAGCCCTCTCTCCCAACGACTCGACTTTTTACGATGGAGAAGGGGTGGGGAGGGAGGGAAAGGGGCTCTTTGGAAAAGCCGGGTGAGCCCCCCTCCTCCGTTATCTCCCTCGGTCTGTGAAATTTTTAAAAGTGCCACCATTGCGGGCGAAATTAACTTTGATCGTGAACTTAGAGGAGCGTTTAAGAAAGGATGGGGAGTTGGGCTGCTGGGGGGTTGGGAGGGAGGGGAGGGGTGGAGGGGGAGAAAGGGGAGGGCAAGGGACAGACTGGGAGAAATCCAGAGAAGGGGAGAGGTAAGGGACAGAAGCGACGCAGCGGAACTGGAGTCCAGAGAAGCTCTCCAAGGCCGCTCCGCTTCTTTTTAAAACGACTTTTTAAAAATGTTCAAATTATGTGTTCGCGGGTCTTTGAGAAGAAACCGGGGCAAGCCGTGGTTTGGCGGTGACAGGGGAGTGAGGAAAGGATCTGAGCTCCCCTGCGCTGCAGGCGAGGGTGGCTATGGTTCTCCCGGGTCTGAGGCCTCTGGGTAGGCCCAGCCTGGTTGTGTGTGAGGCCGGGCAGGCAGGCTGCGGGGTATCCCGGGGCGCCAGGGCACCGCAGGAGGCTCGTGGGTGTCTGGCTACCTATACTGGCTAGTTTCCTCCTGGAGTCCTCCCTGCTCTCGCCTGATCTTATTCATTTGCGCCGACTGTTCGCGGTTCCCTCCGATTTCTGGAGGAAGGGATCCAGGATTTGCAGAAGCGTTAGGAGGGCGGCTTGAAACGGGCAAGGGCAGCGACCAGAAGCAGACAGGGCGCCCCAGGAAAAGCACGTGGCGCAGGCAGATTTTCCTCCACCCGCAGACCCTGTCAGCTAGGGCTCTGGCCTGAGGGACAGGGAGAGCTAGGTTCTCTGTGAACCTGGCAGTGGGGTCCAGGCTTGCCCCAACTCAGCGGATACGGAAGAAGAGCCGCCGGCCTAGAGAGAGGGCTGCCTGGCGGCGGGACTGGGAGCTGTGCCTCTGAGCTTTCAGCGGCTGGGGTTGGCTAGGGTCGCCCGGGGTCTCACGTGTCTCTTTCCCCTCTCCTCGCACTTGCCCCTTCCCCTCCCTCCAGACGCCCCCCGCACCCGCAAGAAGCGCTGCCCCTATTCGAAATTCCAGATCCGGGAACTGGAGCGAGAGTTTTTCTTCAACGTGTACATCAACAAAGAGAAGCGGCTGCAGCTGTCCCGGATGCTGAACCTGACAGACCGACAAGTGAAAATTTGGTTTCAGAACAGAAGAATGAAAGAAAAAAAACTGAGCAGAGACCGGCTGCAGTATTTTTCAGGAAATCCGCTGCTGTAACTGCAGACCTGACCCTTTGGGGTGGGAGGGAGGGAAAGCGGGAAATTTATTTTATTTTATTTTTTATTTTCTAACTCGTCTTTTTTTTTTTTTTTCCGCGGGTGGAAAACTGGACTGTGGCCAGGGCTGGCCCCCCACTGCCGTTACTGGCACTTCCTTCTAGAACCTCCTTGGCCTCGGGTCTAATTCACTGTAGGGGACAGAAACCCGGCCGGGAAAAAGAGGTGAGGGAAGTGTCTGACCCGTGGTTAGTGGTTCCCGTTGGCGCCAAGGCCCCAAGACTGTTTATTTAAAAGAAAATACACCTTGCAACAAAGTCTTGCTGCTCGGATTGGGTGAGAGGAGGGGCGGGCACAGTGGGCGCCAGAGCCGAACAACCCTTGAACTCAAGTCTCCCCTAGCCCAAGTGAAAAGATCCACTGAGCCACCTTGTCTGCGAGACCTCCCAGTCTCCCCGACCCCACCCCACCTTGCCCCTCGGTTAGGGGGCAGCTAAATGTGATCCTGCCTTGCTGTGAAATTCCTGTACGTTTGACCTGGTGTTAGGTGTGCAAAGTCCAAATCCTACCTCCGTCTACTCCTGGCCCCGCCTGAGCCTAGTTGTTCTTGCCCTAAATGTGTAGACCCCTCTTTGAAAACTCCTACCTGGTGCATCGAGTTGTCCTAACCTTTTCCCAGGCAGTGCCCCACCCCCACCCCTGCGGTTATATTGCTAGTCTATGCAGTTCGTACCTCTTTTTAAAAGAAACAGGATTGAGGTGGAGGGGGCATAGGATTGAGGTGGGATGGGGTTAGGCACCTCCTTCTAGTTGGGGTCTGCATTTATGTAAATAGTTTTCATAAGCCTCTCTACCTGGAGAGGAAGGGGGAGGCGGAGCTGGAGTAAGATTCTAATCACCCATCTCTATCCATGTGCTGTGCGTGAGTGCGTGTGTATGTGTGCAATCCCCACCCTACTCCTGTCTCAGAGGGATTGCTGTGAATTTTTTGGTGGTAAATAAAGATATTTCATTCTGTTCAATATTATGCTTTTATTTGACCTTTTTATTAACCTCTCTCCTCTTAAAACCCCCTGTGCTCCCAAGAGAGCAAAGGTGGTGGTGGTAGTGATTGGTTGTGGTGGTGGTGGTGGTGATGGTGATGGTGGTGGTGGTGGTGGTGGTGGTGGTGGTGGAGGTGGTAATGGAAGAGGAGGAGGAGGAGGAGGAGGAGGAGGAGGAGGAAGAGGAGGAGGAGGAGGCAGCACAATTGGATTGGGAGAGCCTGCTGCTGAAAACTGGCCTTCTGTGGTGAGGCAGGCTAGTACAAGGACACTGCTCAGCTCCAAAGGCAGGGGCAAGAGGCAACCAAGGGTTGCTCCAGCTCTGAAGCAGAGTACATTCTATGGCTAGTCCTAAACTCTTTTTTCTCACGTGCAAACTCAAGCTGCATCCAAATGCCCAGTAATGCTTCCTGTTTAAGTACACGTTTGTTGTGGAGTTAATTGTAACCATCATCAAATTTAAATTTATAGGAATTTTCTTGGCTCCACTACCATCCTGCCAGATGTCTCCCTCTGTTACAGTCAAATATGTAGAACTCAAAGTAGGATTCTCTCTTTCTCCCTCCCTCCCTCCCTCCCTCCCTCCTTCTTTCCCTCCCTCCCTCCCTCAGGTGTATTGGAATTTTAATATACAATTTTAAAGAAACAGGGGAGAAAAGGCCAAACCAGCCCTCTCCTGTCTTCTTCACAGCCACTAGGGGTGGGAAAATGGGGCCCATCCCCTTCCCCTTTGGCCCAAATGGTCTGTCTCCTCCAGACTGAACCAGACACCTAGGCTGGGGCCACCCTGACTTTTATATGTTGGCGCTCCCAGAATAAAAAGCTCCAGAGATGTGTTTTGTAGGGATTAGCAAAAAGAGCACCAGGGGAAAGAGGTGACCTGCAGCACAGTCTTCACACCAGTCTATATTTGCTGCATGTGTTTCTGCAGTGGAAAGTGAACTAATCCTGTCAGTTCTTTCAGTAAGAACACTCTTCTATCTTTTTTGTTCTTTAATTTGTTACTTGGGGTAAAAGGTTTAGGAGCAATTCTCTCATTTCCCTTCTGTCTTTCTGACCTTATGGAATTACAAGATAATGTTTCATCCATGGGGTTTTCGTTGGATGAAGGGGGACAGTACCCTGTGTCTCAAGTATAGATATTACTCTATGTTTTGATGACAGAGATTCCTGAAACTTAGGTGTCTGAATCTCTAATCTGTAACTGTGTGGCTCTTTGAAATTTGCCACCTTGGGAGTATTGTGTGCTCACAAACATTTTATTATTCAAGATGGCATTCTTATGTGTGTTCATGAGGAGGAGTGTAGTTTTTGTATGTTTGTCTGCATGGAACAAATGCGACCTGATGTGCCCAGCTTATGTCCTTCTTCCCTGGTGTGTGAACAGTCAGTATTTAATGAATGTAAACAGGAATACAACTGAGGGTCCTCTGTGTATTTGTGTATGGGAGGGATTTTTTGAGATGTGATGTTTATCTACTATATCTAGCTATATACCAGGGACTGTTATCCTGCTGACCATATTTTCTATAAAATATATAGAAAATATATTTATATTATAAAAATATAAAATATTTTTATATTTTTTATAAAAATAAACAAGCATAGAACAAACTATTTAAAAAGGAGACTATTAGCTTTTGAAGGACTGCCAATTTTAGAGAAAAATATTTAGAACATGCAGTTATCTTTTATCTACAAATATACAGCTCAGAAAAGAACCTCTCTTCCAGAAGATATTTCTAGTGAATGAGAGGAGAGTTATCATAAAAGAAAATCAAAGGTTTGTGTGACTTGAGTCCAAGAACCTGCTGGGGTGTGGTGATCTAGAAGGGGGGGAGGGAGAGAGAGAGAGAGGGGAAGAGAAGAGGAGAGAAGAGGAGAGAGGGAGGGGTCTCTAGTCCCCCAAGCAAACCCACCTTCATACTCCTGGGATGTCCAACCCCCCTTGCTAGCAGGGGCACTCTGGGCTCAACCCCTTGGGGTAATCCCCTCCAGCCTCAACGCTGCCCTGGAACAAAAGATCGCAGTCTAGACGCCGCCATAAAGTGTCCCTGAGCCTCTAAACGCAGTTTCATTTCACCCTTAACGACCCAGTCTGGCCTGTGTTAGAAAATGCTTCCGTCCTAAACAGTAAACAAACCCCCAGTGGATGGTCTTGGCTCTTCCAACACACCCCAGGCGCCCCCCCCATCATCCCTTTGCCCCACATTTTCCCTCCTTTCCTCCAGCCTTTCTCAGCTCCCCACCCCCCAAGTAAATAAACCAGAGGCCGAGTTCAAAGTTTCCTGGAGCTAAGGAGGAATGTTGGTTGTAAAAATCCAAGTTTATAGCGCACGTGGGAGTTTACAAGGGTATTAAGTGGTGTGGGCTGAGAGAGCTCTCTGGGCCCCACCCCCTTCCACTATGGGTTTTGGGGGTGCAGGGGGAGTAAGAGGCACTTGAAATGAGAAATTGGCTGGAAGTAGGCTTGGATTTGGAGTTTCTTTGTCACTCAAGCCCTAGGTGGCTTGGGAAATGCAAAGCAGAGGTGCCTTGAAGGTGGGCCTTCCACCTCAACTCTGAGGGAAAGCCCCTGGGTTCAGGTCTCCCAGAATGAAAAACTGGAAAGCTCTTCTGGGAGGCGGTGAGTTGGGAAGAAAGCATGAACAGCGGCGCAGACCAGGGGCTAGAGAGTGAAGAGAGCTGGAGTTACCCCATAACCAGTTAACCAGAAGTGCTCAAGGAACTACCTTGAGCTCATTTCTTGAGAAGCTGACAGGAGAGAGGTATTTGCTCAAGAAGGCAAAGGGAAAACTTTGAACTTCAAGAGAGTCAAGGGCACTGCCTCTTCCTCCCTCACCCCAACTCTCCCGCCCCTCTTAGGAATCTGTAGAGCAATTTCTCTCCAGGCCAATATTCCCTGTAGTGGGTAGCCCTGGGTTTTTCCTGGTACCCTAGGGATGGATAGCTGTTTACTAAACCCTTCCTGCTCTGAGCTGGCCAGTATAGTGTGCACGCGACTACACTCTTTATTATTCATATAAACCTTTAGAAAAAGCAACGCCCTGGAAGTTTTTATAACTTTGTTTGGCACAAAAGTTTTACAAGATCCCCCCCCCTTGAAGAAAAAAAAGTTTAGTTTAGGTCTTGCCACAGGATAGAATTCTAGAGGAGAGAAGGATGAGCCCGGAGGCTTTATCATATGTGTAAGGGGGTACTTTTCTTTACTGAAAGCAAACAAGGCTTGAAAGTCAAGTCAATCCTCCTTGAGGTCTACCCAGGACCTGGCTTTGGGGATAGCCAGCTAACAGAAGCCACAGGCATTCAGGAGATCCCTGTCCACCATGCATTTGAGATGTACTCTTTCTAGATCAACAAAATTTGTGAAGGAGCTGCAGTGTGACAAGTCTCCCCTATCACACTATGTTTTGTTGTAGGCTTTGCTCTATTTCTCTGTGTCTGTCTCTGTTCTCTCTCTCTCTTTCTCTCTCTCCCTCCCTCCTTCCCTCCCTCTCTTTCCTCCCATCCTTTTCTTGGAGTAGTGAAGTTCTATAATCCTGGCTCAAACTTTTAATTTTGGGGGTGAAGGCTTCTGCACACACAGTCTTAACCCTGTTGCCTGTGGAGTTTTAAGAAAAAAAAGATCCAAAAAAAATGCCAGGAAATTTTTGCCTAGAGGTTGCAATTGTTGCAGAATCAAAGGATATGGCGGCCAGCGGGGCTACAGTCATTCTGAGTCCTTTATAGAGAACAAAAGTACTTATGTAGGGGCATGGCCTTGAAATGCCAACTTACATATGATCCTTTGGACCTGCCCTCTACCCTCTGGCAGAGCCTCACTCTCTCACTTTCCTATCTCCAGTGCTGAGAGCATAAATGAGCTAAACCTTAGTCTATATGGTGTTCAGTTCTGGCAGAACAAAGATAAGGGAAGTTTTCTCTAATCGTGGGTCTGGTGGACCAAGTTTCTTTAGTGTGATGAAATGAAGACATGGAGCCAGGCATTTCAAAGATTAAGGCGCCTTTGGCACTGTCTGGGGGTGGGGTGGGGTGGGGGGAGGTGTGCTTCTGAGTCTGCATTCCCATCCCTCTAATGGCGACTCTGAGGCCTGACCACCTTTGCTAGCTGACTGTTCTACACTTCGACTTGTGAGTAGCTGAGCTGAGCCTGAAGGCAGAAGGTCAACTCCAAGCCCTGAGCAACTGGAATAAGAAGGATCCAATCTGTCATTTTCCTTCTCATGTAACCCAGCACAACAGAGAAAAATAAGTAAGCCTTGGGGGAGAAGAAAGAAAGAAAGAAATTTAAGAAAGCAAAGGATAAAGTTTATAATAAAGAGAGAAGAAAATGAAGAAACAATAAATTAAAATCTTGAGGGGAAAAGAGGAATTACGAAGAAAAAAAGAAGGAAAAGAAAAATAGAAAAAGAGAAAGCTGGAAAATGAAAAAGAAAATAAAAGAAGCAAGAAAAGAAAAATGAAGAAAAACAATAGCAACAAAGCCAAAACAGACCTTCAAAAAGAAATTTAGCTAGTAAAGGAGGATCTTATTTTTTACCCTCAGGAGTAAGGGAGCCCAACCACAGTCAACACTGACTCGAAATCTGACCTACTGGGGCAACTCAGAAACAAACCATTAAAGTGGGGACCAGGGTCTTCCCCCCCAAGTCACCCTCCCTTTGAGCTCCTCCTCCCAACACATCTCTCTGGGGTGTGTGTGGTCTGGTTTCGATTCCATAGGCAAAGTTAAATAACCGGTCAGTTTCCGAAGGGCCAGGAAGCAGTCAGGCTTGCATGGGAAAGCGAACTTCGGAATTCAAGGACCGCAGGAAGCGTTTTTTGGGTAGAAGTGAATGTTTCAGGCTGTGCACATGCAATTAAATGCAAGCCGGACATGTGGATTGACGCTATATTCCACAGCTTCTGGGTACAAGTGTGTACGATGTCTAGATGTGAGAGCAAGTCCGCTGGTTGCCCAGCCTGCCTGAGTGGCAGCAGAATCCGAAGTAGAACAGAAGCCCCTTCATCCGTTCTCAGCCTCTCACCTCTTTACCTGTTTGAACCTTTCTCCCCTGGACCTCTGAGAATTCCACATTTTGCTTGGAGTTTCCCTGCTCTCAATTCAAGGGGGGCAGAAGAGCTTGGTTCTCTAGAAGAAAGGAGGATTGTTCCTTCAAGATTTGAGAAAAGAACGACTAATCTCGGCCTCCAGAACAAGGAGAAAATCCCAACAGTCAGTGATGTGATTTTGCTTGAAGTGGTTTCAGCAGGCACATTTTAAAATTCTATTTAATTATTTTCATTCCACAAGGAGAGACACTCTTCCTCTTCCTCTTCATCTTCAGATGTTCCCAGATCATCTTTAACCTCTCAGGGAGACTCCGACAATTTTCAGAGGAGAAAACAGGGTGCTTCTGGACGATTTGAGGGCTTCAGCTGAAAAGAGCCCACCTTCATTCCTATCCATTCACAGGGATCCTCAGGGCATCTGCCCCCGAAGAACTGTAGGGCCCTTCTGGAGCCAGCCAGGAACTCCCTTGCTCACCGACCCCAAAATATCAGGAGGCCCAGGCGGCCCAGTCCAGCTCAGCCGGGCTGCCCTTCAGTGTCTGGACGAAGGGCGGGAAGAGTGAAAGGGCCCTGGGCTTTCTCTTAAGAAGGGTGGGATTTGTTGATACATGGGCAAAGCCTGATCCCCACTTTGGCCTGCAGTCCCCGGAGTTTTCACTTCCTCGGGTTGAGGTAAGAAGAAGGAACCCGGAGTGAGACTTAAGTGCAAGGCTGTTTGCATTGGGGGGAGTTGAGGAGATAAACAAAAAATAGAACAAAACAAAAACCTGGGGGTGACTTTCACATCACAGACTTTCAACTGGGCCCCCATCCACTTGACAAGGGTACCCTTTAGGTAAGGCCAACGGGCGCCTGACTGTGGCGGCAGACCCGGTGACTGAGGCGGCACGAATGCCTTTGAACGCCAGGCCCGGACAATAGGACGGAAGCTGCCTTTGCTCGTGGCCTCGGGAAAGGCAAGCCCAAGGGGTCAGGGCTAGAGACCCAGGCTAGACAGGACTTTCCTGAACCCACACAAATGCTCTCTGTCCAGGCCCTAGCTTTCACTTCTTCTTTCCTTTTACCTCCTTCAATACAGATCCCAAAGTCCTGGAAAAGCCAACAAGTTATTTGATCGTGTCCGAGCAAGCCAGCAGCGGGCTGTTGCTTAACAGCTCTGGGTTTTCGTTTATCTTGAGTAATTAGAGGAAAACATTTGTCCCAACGGGGGTCCCACTTAGGCTGATGAATTTGATTTCTTGTTTCATTAATGGGCCGTGTTTATCATACTTCTAATTATTTCAACTTTAAACAATATTCTTTCTTGTGAGGAAGTGGGAGTTGAAACAGGAAGCTATTCTCCTGAGGGTATTATTTCCACTAATAATGGTAAGAATCCTGAAGCAACTCCATTGCCTCCCATAGCTGAGGTTGAAGGTGGGCTTGGAATGGGGGTCTGGTTTGTAGGGGAGCAGGCCCAGAAACTGAATAACTTTGCTTCTCTCTTGATTGCTAGCCAGTTTCTGTCTAGGAGCATGTTGTTTGAGGACTATTCTAGAATTTTCTGACTCTTGCCACCTTCTCTCAGTCTAGGTTCTAATCCCACTGTCCCCTGAAAATCTTTTCCCTCAACTTCTACTTAGCCCGAATAGCACAGCCTAGATGGAGACATTGTCTTTTCCTCGGCTTCTAAGACTTCTATCATTGAGATAAAAGCTGTTAAGTGCTGAGGTAGTCCAGCACCTGGCTGTTATAGAAAGAATCCTCATGACCAGACTCCAAACCGAGGACATGAGCAGGATTTTGGGAAGACAGACTCCAGGGACAGGCACACCATGGAGAAAAATAAAATGAGATGTGAAAGAGGGGGAGGGAGCCCCCCAAAGCCATATAATTCTCAATTGCTTTGGTCTTTAATTTCATTGTCCCATAAATGAGGAAATATCAGTTCCCATACTAAATTTTTATCCTCAGCTGATAAATATGACGGGAAATTTTCTTTGGGCCCTCGTAAAAGGGAACGGTTTCGATCAAACTCGTGGGGAAAGACTTATGCAGATAATACAAACAGAGTGGCCATAAAGTCTCGGCTGTTTCCCGCGGGATGGGGAAGGGGACAAATGGCTCCCTAGACTGACTGCTGCTGGGGACTGTCCCAAGTCTGGTCTGGGGCCTAAACAGCCTAACCTTGCCCTGAATAACACCCAGGCTGAAGCCAGGGCGACCTCTGCAAATGAAAACACAAAACTATTCCAAATCTCCGCTGCCGGCCACACACTCCACAGATTCCCCACCCCCGGAATTAAGGCACTCCTGGGTCTTCTCCACCCCTGGTTGGGGAAAATCGGAGCAATTCTTTCCTTAGTTATCTTCCATCCTAGCTGGCTAGGACATCCAGGAATCGGTCCAGTTTCTTCACTCATCCACGCCAGGGAACTCGGCCCTGGAGTCCTTTCCCAGCCAGGCTCTGGTCTTTCGGAAAATGGAAAGCCCACAGCCTCTGCCCAAGGAAAAATGCGGGGCTACCGGAAAGACAAGTTATACTCCGGATTCCGTTTCCTGAGGAAGGGGTGGAGAGTTTAGTTCGCTTTGGAAGAAAAGTGATGGAGAAATCTAAAGAACTATTTCGAACACACGCCTCCTAACCCTCCCTCCCCCGTACTTCTCCCCTTTAGTACGCACACAAAAAAATACATCGCTCCTCTTTAAAACAAAAACAAAAACAAAACAAAAAAACAAAACGCCCAGCCAAATCGCTTGAAAAGGACCCTTCTCGAATGGAGTTTATGCGCCTTTCCCGTGTGGATACGCATTCCTCCAACCCAACCAAGGCCTGGAGGTTCGAGTTTTCTCTCCCGGAATATTCCTTTTTTAAATAGGGACAAGGTCAAACAGGAAAAGAGGGCCGCCGGGACATGGAGCAAAGCAGCCTACCGAACCCGCTCTAAGGGCAAGGCCGAGAGGCCGGAGCTGCTCATCCAGTAAGGCCCAGACTACAACTCCCGGATTGGGGAGAGGGTACCTCTAATTTCCAGCTTCCTCCTGCACTGATCCTTAGGCCCACTGGGTTCCTCCTTTGCCCATAATCCCTTAAGTGGCTGTGACCCGGGTCCAGGCCCACTCCAGACATTGGAGACTCCCAGTTAGTACCCCAAAAGAACTTGCAACACAACCAATCTCCAAGACCTACGGTCGGGAAAGCCCAGACCCAAGGGCCAAGCCGAAGGAACCTTCGGGGGCAGAACAGAAACTTCAGCTTGCTTTTGATTCTGTAACTTTCTCTTCTACCCTAAGCCCACTGGAGATCCCTCCCATATCCCCCAAAACATTACCCGGCTACCAACCCAAGAGAAGAAACGGGAGTATGGGGGTGAAGAAAGTGGAAGGTGAAGAGAGGAAAAAGAGTACCTGAATCTTGTCTTGACCTTTTACTTTGAATTTGACTGTTTTGAGCCCCGGTTGTCTTACTCTGTCCCGCATTTTCCCCCTCTCCACCCCCCTCTTCCCAGGAGCTACAGGCTGATTCTCTAGTAAACAAGTCCCACTCTTCCCAGAACAGCCCCATGTCCCTCCACCCACCCCACCACCACCCCACCACTACCCCACCGCCCTTGCAGCCCGGGGGGCGCTTCCTTTGTTCGCCAGGAAGGGCTCCGGTGCCCCTACCCCGAGGCAGCTGCTAGGTGGCGCTGTTACTCCACGCTGAGCGCTCCGCCTGCCGACAACTTGACCCCGCTGACGTCACGGCCGTCTGAATCATCAAGGCCATTTTCAAATCCCATTGGTCTAGCCGTCACATGGTGAGGACCGAATGCGCGGATAATTATGGAGCTGATATTTTCCCCCTCCCCTTCTTTTTCCTCCCGCCCCTCCAACCGCCCCCCCCTTCCCGGATGGGGGAAAAAAAGATGTCAGCTCCTCCGCTGTAGTATTGCTCCTTAAAAACCCCTCTCTCTGAAAATGACATGCCCTCGCAATGTAACTCCGAACTCGTACGCGGAGCCCTTGGCTGCGCCAGGAGGAGGAGAACGCTATAACCGTAACGCAGGAATGTATATGCAATCTGGGAGTGACTTCAACTGCGGGGTGATGAGGGGCTGCGGGCTCGCGCCCTCTCTCTCCAAGAGGGACGAGGGAGGCAGCCCAAACCTGGCCCTCAACACCTACCCGTCCTACCTCTCGCAGCTGGACTCCTGGGGCGACCCCAAAGCCGCCTACCGCCTGGAACAACCTGTTGGCAGGCCTCTGTCCTCCTGTTCCTACCCACCTAGTGTCAAAGAGGAGAATGTCTGCTGCATGTACAGTGCAGAGAAGCGGGCGAAAAGTGGCCCCGAGGCAGCTCTCTACTCCCACCCCCTGCCGGAGTCTTGCCTTGGGGAGCACGAGGTACCTGTACCCAGCTACTACCGCGCCAGCCCGAGCTACTCCGCTCTGGACAAAACGCCCCACTGTGCTGGGGCCAACGAGTTCGAAGCCCCTTTTGAGCAGCGGGCCAATCTCAACCCGCGCACCGAACATCTGGAATCGCCTCAGCTTGGGGGCAAAGTGAGTTTTCCTGAGACCCCTAAGTCCGACAGTCAGGCCCCCAGTCCCAACGAGATCAAGACGGAGCAAAGCCTGGCGGGCCCAAAAGCCAGCCCCTCGGAGAGCGAAAAGGAACGGGCCAAGACTGCAGACTCCAGCCCAGATACCTCGGATAACGAAGCTAAAGGTAAGGCCGCCTGGGCCACGGGAGGGCTGGAACGTTGGTGGTGCTGGTCTTCGTGGTCAGGATTTGGGGCAGAAAGATAAGGGAGAGTTGAGCAGAGGCCTAAGGAACTCGAAGGTTCTGAATTGACCCGGGCTTGAGGCTCCAGTATTTTGAGCTCCAGGCTGGTGGCGTGTCATTTAGCAGTGGAAAGTAAACCAAGACATAGAGGTGCCAGGCCAGCCGGGCCCTTGGGTGCATAGGCGGAGGAGGGGCGCACTCCAGGAAGCCTGGGGGCACCTTCTGCTGCACCGGATCGGTGGCCACTCCTAGGCGCGTGATGGCTTTGGTTTGCTTTTTCAGTGAGGATGTCCTGGGGGCTAATGTCCCCAGCTCAGGTCAAAGCTCACAAAAAGCTTAAAATGGCGATCCTTAGGCCAGGGACCAGAGAAGGCTTAGAGATGAATAATGTCTCTTCAATGCATTTTCCTAGTTGGAAAAATGTTTACTAGGAAATACAATTTGTTGTTTGTGGGTCGGATTTGTGCGTCCAGTTTGCGCCCCTGCGATTTCTGTCTCGGCAGGAGCCTTGGGCAGCGAGGTTGAGGCCGGAAGAGGTGGAGGTGAAGGGCTGCTCGCCACATCCCTCCCTCCTCCAGATGCTTGGCTTGAGGATGGCTTTGGATTAGGGCGTTGGAAATTTTTTCCCTGCTCTTCTTCCTCTTCCTCTTCTTCCTCTTCCTCTTCCTCCTCCTCCTCCTCTTCTTCTTCCTTTTCTTCTTCTTCCCCCTCTCTCTTCTCTTAACTTTTCCCTTTTCTATATATTTTTTTCTGTTATGTTTTTCCCCCAGTGGTTTTCAAAAGCAGCTTATAAATGAGTGGCTGGAAATTTTCTGTGTGCGTGGCAAGCGATTTACTCCTGAGAAGGAGTGAGGCATTGGTTGGATTTCTTTGTGATTTTTGGTTCAATGCTCAGCCAGAGTTCAAGCTCAGGGTTCAAGATTCATTTCTTCTGTAACTAAGGGCTTTCAGGACTCTTTGCTGTAATCGTGTGTGGGGGGGGAATCAGAGTTTGAAACAGGAGCAAGATTGTGGTGCAGAGGGGAACGGACTTTCCTTGAAAGGTTGGAACAAAATGCACCAGAAAAGGCCCAGTGGGTAGTAATAAACCCGCTCCCCAAGAAACTGGCTCCTGGTGATGCTGATGGAGGCCGGCTCATTGATATAGAAGTAAATGAAATATTGAGAGTGAATCAGGCTGGGGTGGCCTGAACCTTGTGTGTGGTGCTTTGTGTATGGTTTATATATGGATGTAACTGCACCCTCATGCCTAATGGTAACCTGTATCACACACACACACACACACACACACACACATCACACACACACTCACACACACACACACATACACACACACATGCACTCTTGGCTCGCAAGGGCAGAGCCTTGCCCTCTTGGGTCTACTCTGCGAAGATAGCCTTGGTAAGTCAGTCCTTAGAGACTCTGACCAGAAGATGACCATGGCTGTGCTTGTGGAGATGAATGAGTAAGGCACCCATATAACACACATGTCGTGCAAATGTTTAATTTCACTCCCTCACCATAAACCTTAAGCTGGACTGGAATGGAAGGTATTAAAAAAAACTTTGTTCTAGCCATACCAAAAAGCAAAGTCAAGGTTAACAAGTCTACCTTCTAAACTCAAACTACACCCACTTTGGTAGACTCCCCCTTCTTTCCTTGTCACCCCACCCCAATAATCTAAGCCTTCCTATCCCAAACTAACACCTAGAGATTATGCTTTGTGTTCTCCTTTTCCTCCGCCCCTTTTTTTGGTGTTTTCACCAGGCCAGAGGCAATGAGCTTTTGGCTAAGGTCCACTTGTAATTCCTTTCCTCCTCTTAAAACCCAACAACCCCAATAAAAAATAAACAGGATACAGTTAGATGTGGAGAGCCTGTAAACAGTTTGCAAGAAGCTGCAGGTGCAGAGATTTGAGAATAATTAAAGACGTTGATATTTTCTAGACTCTAGCCTTCAAGTTTGCTGCTTTCTCCCCCCCCCCTGCTGTTTTCTGGTTGCCCTAGGGAGCTCTCCTCACTATCAATCCAGACAAAACCCAGGACCCAGAAGGCCCACTTGGCATAAAGAAGAGAGAAAGCAGGGGCACACAGGACTATTAGCAAAGTTATTTGCTAGGTACCCACTCCCTAGTCTTTGGACTCTCTTTTTCCATCTTTGAAGGGTGGCCATATTACCTGAAGAGCAAGGCTGGTCCATTTCAACAAGAATACATATTAGAAAGAGAAGCTAACAATAAGACAATAGAAACACATACATTATGGTATCTTCTCGTATATGTAGATATTATCCACATCCCTCCTGTGTATACAAATGTATAGATGTGCGTATTTGAGATCTACCTACATATAGACTGTAGGGGATGACAATACCTTAAGATGTCTGCCTTCCTTAACCTTAAGTTCTCTGGTCAGAGGAAGTTGTCTGAGCATCCCTTAGCATCCAGAGCTGTTGCCCCTGACCCCTGCTGCTCAGACAGGTTTCCTCGACTCAGTTATACCTGAAGCATATGGCCAGGAAAGGAGATAGCAAAGGGAAGCTCTAACAAGACAGTGATTCTGTGGAAATTCAGGTGAGAATAAGAGTTGAGGTCTAGTGCAGGAATTCCAGAGACAGGGACAATCTCTCCACAGAGATGGGAGGAATTTAAGCTCTCTGGGAAATGACTATGAGCTGTGGGGAAGCCTCTTCATTGAAGATGCCTTTTCTGGCTGGCTGCATTTTAGCAGAGCTGGAGCAGAACAGGGTTGAGAGAAAGCCTGGAGAGGGTTAAGAATCAGGGAAGGTATTCCGAACCTGTTAGAATAAGGTGGGTTTGATTAATTTAAATTTAGCAAACATTTTGAACAGGAAAGCCTCTTCTATTTCTTCCCTGTAAGTATAGACCCCTAAGAAATCTCAAAAGCCCAAGAGAGCCAGCCCCCCAGGCCTGTGAGGCTAGAACAGCTCCCTTCTGCTTCTTCAGCCACCCTCTGCCCAAGCAGGCTTCCAAAAGCTGCATCAAGGTCTTGCTTCTTCCAGGGATACTTATGTAAATAATGTTATTTTTAACAGAGGAGATAAAGGCAGAAAACACCACAGGAAATTGGCTGACAGCAAAGAGCGGAAGGAAGAAGAGGTGCCCCTATACTAAACACCAGACGCTGGAATTGGAGAAAGAATTTCTGTTCAATATGTATTTGACGCGAGAGCGCCGCCTGGAGATTAGCAAGACCATTAACCTTACAGACAGACAAGTCAAAATCTGGTTTCAAAATCGCAGAATGAAACTCAAGAAAATGAACCGAGAGAATCGGATCCGGGAACTGACCTCCAATTTTAATTTCACCTGAGCCAGCGTCATCTCCTCCCCCTCCCCTTCTCTCCTTTCCCCACCCCTCCTCCCTTTGTGCCTGGTGATATATTTTTTTTTCCCTCCCTGAGTATAAATGCAACTCGCCTGCAAAAAAAAAAAAAAAAAAAAAAAAAAAAGGCAAAGACCTCACTCTCCTTCCAAGGGACTTATGGTTTGAGCTTCGAGGATGCTTCCACCTAATGCATGAAAATGGGGTGCTGGGTTTTGGGGTGTTGTGTGTCCCCTCATAGATGGGGTGGTAGCGTGACCGGTGTGTGTGTCAACTCCTCAGTCACCCATGCACTCACATGCATTCTGTTCTCCATGCAAAGTTGAGGTCAAATCCACCCGATTATAGGGGAAAGAAAAGGAGAAAATTCAGAGAGGGTCTGTAACCTCGTAGAGCACAGTTAGAATTGCTCCCTTCTTGCTGCTTTTCCCCCCTAGAATAATAGATAGTCTTGAAAGTTCAGCTAGTATTTGTGTGTTTGTCATAGCACCCAGTGTCTAGACTAAACCCTCCCTCTGTCTTTCCCTTCCAATGGCTCTGAGAATATGCTTGAAGTATTTGTACTGCTTTCTGCTTTTCTCCCACCCTTCCCAACACACTGTATCTCTCTCATCCTAACATCTCAGAAATTCCATCCAGAAGAACAAAAAAATTAAAAATAGAGCATAGCAAACTAAAACAAATTCCACTCCCCCCCCAAGTTGTCCTGCTCCTGTCTGGGAGTCGTGTTATTTAAAGATATTCTGTATGTTGTATCTTTTGCATGTAGCTTCCTTAATGGAGAAAAAAATTCTAATAAATTTCCGGAATCGTAATCCTCAAATGGATGTTTTTTTTTTTTAGTGGCTTTTTTTAGCGACACCCCCTCCCCCAAAACACTGAGTGTGTGGATTTGTGTGTGTTTTGTGTTTGACTCATCTCCTACAGCCTTTCCAGAATGTCTCTTGGAGGGTTTAATGTAAGTGAGAGACCATAACGTTGATTTAAATATTATCCAGGTGACCACAATAAGTCAAGGTCATAAAACAGTAATGTCAGGACGGTCTTGGTGCGCGCGAGAGGTGGATTTTATGATCTGCAAATATAATGTGGTACTGCAGTAAAAGATGCATTTAAAGGTGACTGGAGGAGGGAAAGAGGCAGAGAGCAAACTGCAATCTTGAGGAGCAGACGGATCTGACTGCCTTCGGTACTGGGGCTGGATGCACCCCACCGTTGCAGGGGGGGTACCTCAGGAACCCCCACCCACTTAAACAGAGGAATAAACTTAACTGCCAGAGGGGCACGAGGAGTTAAGCCCCCGCCCTCGACAGCAGCTTACAGAAGCGCCAGCGGCAGCAAGAGAAGGAGGAGGCAGCGACAAGGTAAGAGAATCGGTTTCTTGTTCTTCTCTTGGCGGTCGACTAAGGACTAGCAGCGTCCCCAGGTGCCCGAAGAGCAGCGCGTAGAGCACGGAGGAAGGTGTTTCGGGCATCTGTGTTTTCTGAGAGCCCCGGATTTTCCTTGTGGCCGCCGGCAGTGAAGGGCAGCGGCTATGAGCTCCCTCTCCTCCCCTCCCTGGCCCACTGCCGCCTTGGGGTTCGGTAGTTAAAGGGGTAAATTGGTGGTTTTGGCTTCTTTATCTTTGAAGGCACTTAGGGGCGTCTGGAGATCCACCCATCAGTTTAGGTGTCTCTGTCTGGTTTTGAGGTGGAAGGGTTGGAGCTTGAAGCTTGGGTTTTCTTGGCGTTTTGCTGGTGTGGGTGTGAGCCTTGTCCATGTTCTTGGTCTTAGTGTTCCCAAGCTGTAGGGATTTGCCAGACAAGTGGTCTGACTGGAAGTGGCTCCAGAGCACAGGCGCTGTGGTCTAGACACCCATGTTTGTTGAAAAACCTGAGACAGAGTCTGGGAGAAGAGTACAGGAGAGCCAGATGGACAAGACAGGGGACCCAGCTCAAGAATGGAAGAACGATCCAGCTCCCCCCAGGGCCAGGGCCAGATGCAGGAGGATAGCTCTACTGCAGTACGGGGGGTGGGGGGGGTGGGGCAGGGATTTGGCGGCTAGAGGTTCCATTTCACCAGATTTTCCCAATGCAACTTGCTTATACCAGAAACTAAGGGAGACTATCAGACCCTCAATCCACCCAGCCACCCAAAGTCCACTTTCTAGTCCTTTAGGGAGGTTGTAAGGGCGGAAAGAGGATCGGGCTAAATTTCTTCCTTCCCCAAGCCCTTTCCCTTCTCCTTTGGATAGATACAAAGCCTAAACTCCGGCCCTGCTTGCTCAGCTGATCTGTGGCTTAGGTAGTTTCATGTTGTTGGGATTGAGTTTTGAACTCGGCAACAAGAAACTGCCTGAGTTACATCAGTCGGTTTTCGTCGAGGGCCCCAATCCACTTCCCCTAACCCTTCCCTCCCCTGTGGGGCTGCTCTACCACCCATCCCAGATAGGGCAAAGTGGGTGCAGACTGAGGAGGTCAGGCTGTGAGTGGGGCCATGGGACAAATTCTGGACAGCCCTGCTTTACAACCATCTCCCCCTCAGCCTGTCCCAATCTCTGGAACGGAGGGAGAGGGTTTCTCCCCCACACCCCCATAGCTATTGTCTCCTGAGCCCAGCTGATAGAGACAGACAAAGAAGGTCCAGCCAATTCCAAGGAAATACAAGAGTTTGAGTTTGGCCTGGTGGGCCAGCTTAGTTGGGGAACAGGGTGGGGCAGAGTTATTAAGGACAGAAAAGCTTTTAGAAAGAGGAAGGAATCTCTGAAGTCTCTCTCTGCTACCTCTAAGGAGAGAGCAGTGCTCCTTTGGAAAGTGAGGGCGGTGATGTTCAAAGAGTTAGGGAACTCTGAGGACAGTAGCCCCTTCTTCCCTCCATAGCTCCATCTCCAGGGAAAGAATGGGTATAGGAAGTGAGTAGGTTAGTGGAGAAACACCAAGTCCAAGTCGAAACCTTCCTCAACACACCCTGTTGAGGGCAAAAGCCTAGCTCTGGTCTGTCTGTCTGTTACCGGTAGGCCTTGGTCTGTGTATTTGCCTGTCTGAGGCTGCTAAGCATTTGCCTGTCCTCGTGTTCTGTGGAAATGTCTGGGTAAACAGAAGCTGCCAGCGCCCACCATTACCATATTGTTGAGAAGGCTGTTGGCTGATGGTAGGGGGCGGAGGGGAGAAGAATGGGGCAGAGGGAGATCTGAGCAATGAGAAACTTTACAGACCTCCTCCACCCTGTTCCCTTTGGCTTTCTTAATTCTGGACTTGATTTCTACAAGTGAGGATTTCAAAAAAGGTTTTCTGGTCTTCAGAGGAAAAGGGGGGGGGGTCTGGGAAAAAGAGAAACAGGCAGCTGTGTTCTCAGAGACTCTGAAAAGGAGAAACCCAAAGGGGGGCCAGATTCTTGAGGCTCTTTTGTAATTATGATTATGAACGCAGGGAATACAACCATGTCTCTAACAAACTATCATGGAGAATTCTGTATTCTTAACATGGTTTCCTGGAAGAAAAGAATGTGACTTTAAATTCATTACATGTGTATAGGTCTCTTTTTCTATCTGTCCCTTTTGGGCTTTCTGAAATCTCTCTCTCTCTCTCTCTCTCTCTCTCTCTCTCTCTCTCTCTCTCTGTGTGTGTGTGTGTGTGTGTGAAATTCATTTTGACTTCTATGGACATTGGAGAAGAAAATGGGAATTAGACTCTCCCCCTTCCCAGCTGAATTGTCGGTCCTATCTGTTCTCCATCCCTTTGTGTGAGGAAAAGTATTTAAATCTCTATGGTTTCCAGGGAAATGAGGAGGTTTCTAGAAAGATAGGCCAGTTGGTGATGGAAACTATGTAAGGGAATCCCCTGGTTTGGGAGCCCATAAAGTCTCTAACTTCAGAGTCTCTGAGGCACACAGCCAGTTTGGGTAAGAAGAGTCTCAGGCTGGAGCAAGGTGTTCAAGAGCTCTTGGCTTAGAGAAATCGCCCTGATGGGCCGAAATTTATCAATACAGGGCTTCTGTGCCGTGAGTCACTTTGCCCCTATTTCCATTTCAAAGATGATGGGTTTAAAGGAGGTGGCCACAAAGTCAGGGGTCAGGGCAGTCTCCTCCCTAGAAATCTGGAGAAATGGAGCAAGGTCTCATAGGGCCAAGGTGAGGGCCAGTCTGATGGTCAGAGTCCACCCCGGGGGCCCTGGGACTGTGGATCATGGCTAAGGCGATGGTAATTATTTATTCGCTTCGCTGGAAGGGAGTCTTCAGAAGGAACAGCGTGAAAAGAAGGGAAAAAATTATCTCTCTCGTCTGAGGATATTAAGATGGATTTTTATTTCTTAAAGGACCCTCCCCGCCGAGAGCACATAAGCGTAAACTTAATATATGCTCCGCAGCCCAACTCTAGAAATCGCAATAAAAGTTAAAACCTCCCCTACTGGTTTTTTTTAATTATGATATGGGAAAGGGGAGCAGGATTTATAGAGCTGAACTCTCGGCGTGTGTTTGAGACTTGCGGGAGAAGAAGGAAAAGGCAAGAGCTCGCCAAGGAGAGCCTTGATCTCTGAGATGTCTTGCTGGCAGTTGGGGCTTAGGCTCAGCCCAGCTAATCCGCTGTGGTCTCCCTGGGACCTCACCCCAACAGTCGGCCTTGCTTCGGCTCACTCGCTGGAAGATGCAGCCCTTCTTGAGAACAGGTGACGTGAAGGCGGCAAGCGGTGATAGGGGAAGTATAAATGGGAAGACTAGTGCACTGAGCTTTGTGTGGGTCCTTGCTGGGGATGAGGTTTGCCCAAGTGTAGTCCAGCGGATGGCTGGACTCTGAAGAGTGTCCGGGTAGGGCACAAGAGCAGGGACAAGGTGGACTGTGTGTGAACATCGACCACAGACTGAGCAGAGCGGACTCCTGGTCTGTGGTCAGCGGCGAGCCAGGCAACCGGATGTTGAGTCTATAGGAAGGACCTTGAGGTTTGTTGGGTGTTTGGGCTGTCGGGGGCGCGGCAACCAGGAGTATTGAGGGAGTGTGCCGTGCGCGGGGCGCGACGGTCAGCTTGGGCGAAGCTGTAGGCCCCGCACATCTCTGCTGCTGATGGGTTGTGTCCCGGACGACTAAACTATGGTCGAACCAGTGATCAGAGCATGAAAATAATGCAGTTATGGGTCTCCCCCTCCCCCACGTATACGCAGTTCTTTCTTTTCTTCTTCTTCTTCTTTTTTTTTTTTCCCTTTCGGAGATACCTGGATTTGGTCCAGAGCAGGTTGTCCGCGGGAGGGCCCCGCGAGCGGCAGCGTGCGAGGGAGGGAGGGAGGGCAAAGGAGGGAGGGAGGGAAGGAGGGCGGGTGGCGGCGGCTGCGGTGGCCAGGGTTTCCCTCCCTGGCCGGGAGGCCGCTGCCCTGCCTCCGTGGCCGTGGGGAGCCAAGAAGCAGGTAACCGAAGGCTTTCTGAGGCAGGACTGGACCAAACCCAAGGTACCAAATCTTCCGGGCCTCTGCTTAAGGCTCTGGCGGGAGAGAAGGTAGGGAGATCGGCGCCCACCAGGCCTGGCAAGGAGGCCTCAGGATGTTCAACCTGTGTATAATTTCAGTCTCACACTCATGTTGTGAGTCTGTCTGCATTGGGAGACGCCGCTTGCCTGTCTGTCTGAGACTTCCCAAACCCGGGCACTCCTTCCAAACGCTCAGAAAAATTCGTCGTCGGAATGTGTACTTTCATTCATTGGATTCTCTGAAACTCGGCAGGGCTGGCTACAACAACCCCAGGTTGGGAGTGAGCATTCTTCCTCTTTTCTGGATGCGTAGTCCTTTGGCTCCTTGGTCATGGGCTGAATTTTCCGGTTCTAGGTTCGCGGGTCGCCCTGATGTTTAAAGCTAGACAGCTCCAGTCGGTTAGGGAGGGCGGGGAGGGACCCGCGGCTGTGGCTCCTTAATTGTACTTCGAGCCCTTATTGTCTCTCCTTTCGCCACCTCCGCTTCCTCAGTCTGGGTTCCAAAGTCACTGCAAATTTCCTTGCGATACATACATCACACAAAAGATCAGGTAACAACGCGCTCGGAGCCATTGAGTCAGAGCACTGGGCAGCCCTGGTTCTGGGGAGGCTCCCTCTCCAGTCACTCCCCAGGCTGCAAAAACAGACTGTGTTGGGGGAGCCGGAAATAACCCCGTTTGCTGCGGAGCGGCAGGGCGGGGGCGCCGGCGCAAAGGCAGGCCCGGCAGGCCATGGCGTTGAGAGGGCCACGTTCACAGGCCCTGGGGGTTTCACGCATGCTGCGCTTGGGGGCCTGGCTCTTGATGTGGTGGCAGGGATCCCAGATACCCACCTTGGGTGGGGGTAGCACGCGGGTCTCCTCGCAGCAAGCAAGAGAGCTCAGTTTCTGCTTCCAGCTCAGGCCTTAGCTAGGAGGAGTTGTGTGTGGGTGTGTTTTTCCCAACAAAGAGTGATCAGGAGAGATGGGGGGGAACTAAAGGGGAACCAGGGAGGGGGCGGGGAAGGGGAGAGGGCAGCGAAGGGACGAAATGAGCCCATTTCAGGGAGAGAAGGAAAATGAAAGCAAACGGAGTAGGGCCTCCTCGGTTCAGGGCGGGTGCTGAGGAGAGCCGGCTCCCTGCCTGCGGCGGCCGGGATGGCCCGCTGGGGGCACAGGAGAAAGCCTGTTTTAAATTTAATCCGAACTTGACGGTGTGGATTGAACCGGAGGGAATTTAAATCATTAAAAGGGAAACACCCGGTAGGGGGAGGGAGGAGGATGACTCTAACCTATCTGTTTGTCTGTCCTTCCCACGGTGCTATCTTGACTGTGTTCTCAGTTGCTCAGGTTCGAGGTGATAGAGGTTTGCCCCTCCCCCCTCAGGGGACTCCTCTCCTGTGCCCACTGAAATCTATTGGGGGTGTAAGGTGAATACAGAACAGTCAGCTAGAACTAGGCTTTCTTTCCCCCTCTCCAGCAGTGACTCCCAGCGTCCTCAAGTCTCTCAGGTTGCCCCAGTGATGCTAAGAGCAATGGAAAGGAGTTGTGTAGATGAGATAAAGTCTTAGAATAGAATAGGAGACTCAGTGGGAATAACTGAACCCCAAGATGAGACCTTGCTTCTTGGCATCCCTACTTCTTTGCCCCCCACCCTCCATATCTACAAGCCTAGATTTAAGGAAAACCTGAAAGTTCAATTCACAGCCCTGACCTGCTAGCTTTTAAGTGTGAAACATGAGAGTCCCAACTCACATGAAGGACCTGGGCCTAGTGGCCTCTGGACTCCCAGCCTCTTATCAGATCCCTTCCTTTAGGCTACCTCTTTCTAGGAGGCATAACAGAATGGGACATTGGTAAGGAGGGGCCATGGGCAAGGCCTGCTTCCTGGTCCACAGCTGTGCCTGCTTCTGAGTGGGGAGGGTCTGGAGTTCTTGCTCCCAAAAGGAAGGAAAGGCAACAGTCTTTCTTCTGCTTCCTGGGGATTTGAGGGCAGCAGGGATCCCTATGTGGTACCCCTGACTGCCCAGCTGCCACAGCCTCTGCAGGGTAGGCAGGCTGGGAGTGCAGGCTGCTTAGGAGTTGAAAAGAAGGCAGTGTTCCAAAGGAGGAGAAAACAGGGTCTTATTACAGTCAAGATGTCTATAAGAGGGGCTTTTCCAAATAGAAGAGGCCCAGAGAAGAGGGTCCTTAAGGACTTCTGTTTCAGAAGGTTGAGGTAGAGGCAGACAGGCCCTGACGTCTAGTGAAGATGCAGAGAAAGAGCAGGCATGATATCTCTTTCCTCTTCCATTTCTTCCCCTTTCACTAGAATGTAGCTCAGCCCCCAGCAGCCAGAGTGACGGCTGGGCTAATACCAGATTCGGTGTCCCAGAGGCCTAGTATACCCACCGGAGCAGGTCTCCCAGAGGGAATGGAAAGAAGGCCTCTTACTCCTTTGTGTCCAGACAGAAGTGGCTGCCGCGCCGGGAGCGTCCCGCGGCAAAGCCCCGGCAAGCAAGGGAACTGCACAATGCCATGGCTGCTCCGCCAGCCTGCGCCCTGCCCCGTCCTGCCTGCGCCTCATTGCCCCACTCCCCCTTGCTTTTTGAAAGCCTTCCTATCTTTCTCTTAGGTCTCTTTATCTTGCCTGCTTTCTTTCCTTTAATTCTTATCTTTTTCTTCCTCTTTATCCTAAACCTTCTTTTCTATTTTTCCTTCCTCCAGTCTGGTGACCTGTTTAAATTGGTCTCAGGCTCTGTCCCTTAATGTCCTCTTGGTCTCAGTCTGGCCCCTGGCCCCACTAAAGACTAAATTTCTGTGCTCGTTGCTGGCAGCAATTGCCCATGAGCAAGGCTGGGTCCCCAGGCACCCATGCTTGGGGGAGGTGCTGACCATGCTAGGGATTTGAAGAAGAAAGCCTCTGCAGAGGGACTGAAACCTTCTATCTGTTTCTTCAACTACTGAGGGAGATTTCTTTGATTGACAGCTACCATGACTATATCAAGGGCATAGAAATGTTCTGTTTCTTATTGTAATTTGGATTTTCCAGCCAGTCCAGCCATAAGGAGAAGACAGTGAGAGCTGAAGTGAATTAATTTGAAGCTCTGAGTGCCTCTTCCTAACCAGACACTTCCTTGCACACACACACACACACACACACACACCTCAAAAATCTCAGCCCTGATATACCGAAAAGAGAAGAGCCAGAGGAGGGACCCTATAGGGATTGTGGAGGGCTCCTGTGGTTCTTGAGTCTGTCTAAAATACTGCAATTGCACTCTCTCCTCAGCATTTATTGCCCCCCAACACACATACCATCATCTCTAGCACCTTGCAGGAAAAAGAGAAACATAGGAGAAAACCAGCTCCCATTCCCACACTTAGAGTTTGGTCTGGTTCTGGAGACTGGAGAGAGGAATTAAAGGCAGACTTGGCTGGCTCTGGGAAGCCCTTAACCAGCAGCCTTCAGAGCTTGCATCCTAGCCTCAGCTCTTGACTACTTCCCCTCATACAGACTCTTCCCTCTGACTCTGAGACTACCTCTCCTTCAGACTCATTCTGCTCTGCCTGGGTGTACCAAGTCTCTGAGGATATCACCTGTCCCTCCATTCCCCACAAACAACCTCATTGCCCCTTCTTCTGCACCCATACTTAGGATTTTTCTGCATGCTCAAAACCCCCCATTTGCTAAACTACCATGGGAGGTCTGCTGAAAACCTAGGCTGTGTGTATAACAAACCCCAAATTCAAGGGGGTGAGGATGGCAGCCAACTTATTGGGAGGGTGATCCAAGTTGCCTGATATTTCCTTTCAATCACACCTTCTGAATTTTTCCATTCGACCCCAAAGAAATTGCCTTCTTCCGTCCCTCCACTGCTTTTTTTTTTCGTTCCAAAACAGCCTACAATTTTATTTAATGAAAGACACATTTATGAACAATCAAATGATCCTCATAAAAATTTTATTGAAGGACGTAAAAACAAGCTACTTGCCCACGACCGAGGTCGCTCTCTCGATTTGCCCGTTCTCACCCTGGCTTTCTGCAGACAGAACCTCCGAGTGACTTCTTTGGGGGGGGGGGGGTGCAGGAAGGTGTTGCAGAGATCGACCTACGGGCAAAGGAGGGTGAACAGGCAGCTGGGATGGGGATGCCCCACTTAAGTTGTGTAGCTCTCTCCTCCACTTCTTCAGGCTGGCAAAGAAAGAGACAATAAATTTTAAATAAAGGCTTGTATATTTGTGCCAAAGCAAGAGGAGACTTGTGAGGCTGATGATAAAGGTGTGTGAGATTCCCAAGCTTTACTCCTCCCACCCCACAGACCACCTTTCCTAAGCTTCCCATACCCTAGATTTGGGAAACTGAGCTGGCCAGGGGCAGAAGAACTCTCCCCTTTTCCTCCTTCCCTCCCTCCATCCCAGCTTGTTCAGTCCCCTCCCACCCTCCCTCCCTCGCTGCTGGTGCTGCTGTTCCTGAAAGAAATACATACATACACAGTATTTTAAAACGCATTTTTAAAAGCCACCTTCCGAACTGACAATCGCTGATCTCCGTTCACTCAGAGACTGCAGGAGCATCGGAGCCGACAGAGACAGATTACGTCAAGAAATAGTTCCTCCACCTACCTCGTCCGGCCTCCCCGCCCCTGTGGGGCTCCCCGAGCCCATCTCAGCTCTGGGGGTCCAGGAACCCTGGCTTCTGGGACTGGCATTTTCATCTTTTTTTTTTTTTTTTTTTT
>JADRCH010000346.1:702285-741510 GCA_019843965.1 Rhynchomys soricoides | reverse complement strand
GCCATCTGCTTTTGGCTGCACATGGTCAAGGGGGGGGGGGGTTCCTGATGAGATATGATTCGTCCGGGGACGGGGGGGGGGGGCTGTCTGGCGCCTTGGATCCAGAGTTGAAATCGCCAGGAAAACGCAGGTCGCGGGGATCAGCAAAGAAAAGGGGGTGGTAAAGGGGGGAAAAAGCAAGGGGGAAAAAAGCCCCTGCGCATTGATCCGCGCCGTATTTTTGGGTAAATACGATCACGTGGGGGCTGGGGAACCAATGAGCTGCCGGGAAAAGGCTGGAAAAATAATTACCTGCCTTGATTGTTCTGTGAGCAGATAAAAAGTACATATACAGTTCATACAATAATCTTATGTATGTAAAACCCTGTTACGATGTCGGCGACGGGGCCCATCAGTAACTATTACGTGGACTCGCTCATCTCTCACGACAATGAAGACCTCCTAGCGTCCAGGTTTCCGGCCACCGGGGCTCACCCTGCAGCCGCCAGACCCAGCGGCTTGGTGCCGGACTGTAGCGATTTTCCGTCCTGTAGCTTCGCGCCCAAGCCGGCTGTATTCAGCACGTCGTGGGCGCCTGTGCCCTCGCAGTCGTCCGTGGTCTATCACCCTTACGGCCCCCAGCCCCACCTCGGCGCCGACACGCGCTATATGCGGACTTGGCTCGAGCCGCTGTCCGGCGCCGTCTCCTTCCCCAGCTTCCCGGCCGGGGGCCGTCACTACGCCCTCAAGCCCGACGCCTACCCCGGGCGCCGCGCCGACTGCGGCCCGGGCGACGGTCGCAGCTACCCGGACTACATGTACGGCTCGCCCGGGGAACTGCGCGACCGCGCCCCGCAGACGCTGCCCTCGCCCGAGGCGGACGCGCTGGCCGGCAGCAAGCACAAAGAGGAGAAGGCCGACCTGGACCCTAGTAAGTTGGGAGCAATTTTCCTTTACAACCGGCTCGGGAGGGGAGGGGAGGCCAGGCGGGGACAGCTAGATTACAACCCCTCCGAGCGGCGCGGGCAGCGCGGGAGAGGAGCGAGGGCGAGGGGGTGAGGACTCAATAAAAGCGAATTACCTTGGGGAGCTCTCAGGAGCAGGAAGGTCTGAGAAAGGGGCCCAAGCAACCAGGTTGGGTGAGGGCCGGCCAGAGGGGCTTCTTTCTCAGAGGCTGTCTTTGAAGGAAAACTCCTGAGTCCCCCTCTTAGCTCAGTTTAGATTTTTTTTTTTCTCTCAGTGGTCACTTTTGGGTGGGGGATGATGCAAACAGGGACAGTGACTGGGATGGAGGGCTGAAATTCATTTTGTGGTTTGAGAAAGGTCAGGGCAGAAGTGAGGAGGATACTTGGAGCAAAGGGAGAGATATTATCCCTACCTCTCATAGCCGGAGTGAGGAGTCTCCATCCCACTAGGGGTTTATAGAACAGAAGGTCCACTGACTTCTTCCTCAGGAAAAGAATCTGGGGGTGCACAGCCTAGGAACTTAGGTCAGTGCTTCCAGATATAAGTGGAGGAGAAGTAAGGTCCGAGTTTTCTCAAACTTGAATATCCACTTTTAGGTGTCCACAGGAGAGAAAGAGTTGTGAATGGGGATCAGGAATATATAACAAGGAAAGAATCCTCAGATTAAAGAAACACACACATACATACACACACAAACACACACACACACACACACACACACAGGAGAGAGGGAGAGAGAGGGAGAGAGAGAGAGAGAGAGAGACTCCATTCAGAGAGGAGCATTCTGAGTATTGCATAGAAGGGGGGTGCTGACTAGGGTAGGTAAAGAGGTGGGGGCAGGTGTAAGCTGCAGGGAGAGAAAGAAGGAGAAACAGCAGGGGAGGGGTGCAGTTCCCTGGATGAGAGGAAGTGTCTGGGGGATCCCTAGGAGGAGACTTCAGGAAATCCTTTCCTCTAGCTCTATAAGGGGCCAGGGCCTAATTATACCCCTCTGAAGGCTTCCCTCCCTGCTCTCAGCTACTCCCATAAACCTGAAATTGGAGGGTTGTCTCCTGCAGAGCTGTCCTGGGGCTGGCTGGAGGGGGGGGGCACTGTTGTCCAACATATGAGGGAGCCTTTTTCCAAGGCCAGCAGCTCTCAGAGAAGAGGAGAAGATTTTCCCCATCCTGATAACTTCACCCTGATAATTCGCCTCAGCAGGGTTGAATTCTGAGCGGGAGATGGATACTGAGAAGAAGTGAGGGTTTAAGGACTCTTAGGACTTGGTTGTGGGCTGTGAGGATGGGAGGGGGTAGAGGAGGAAGGAGGTGGGGTGGAGAGGGACCTTGCTGTAAAAAATAAAAAGCAAGAGAGAGAAGCGTTTATGGGCCTATGAAATGGTTGGGAATTTGGACTTTTTATGAGGATATTCTCGAATTACTACTCTTGAAGCTGAGGACCAGACTGTGGGGGCTTTGATAGCCTAAATTTTACTACAGTTTTAGGTACTGGAAGCTGAACAGGGAGGGGACATAGGGAGGGGGGCTGGATGCAAAAGAGAAAGGAGGAAATGCCTAAAGCAAAATGTGTCCAAATTCAGGTTCAATTATTGAGTTTGGGGAGCTGAACTAAACCTAGGGGTGGGATGACAGAGGTCTTGAGCTGGAAGGGGACTCTACTGACCCTTGCCTATGTTTGGCCTTCCAGGCAACCCCGTGGCCAACTGGATCCACGCCCGTTCCACAAGGAAGAAGCGCTGCCCCTACACCAAATACCAGACGCTGGAACTGGAGAAGGAGTTTCTCTTCAATATGTATTTAACCAGGGACCGTCGGTACGAGGTGGCCCGTGTTCTCAATCTCACTGAGCGGCAGGTCAAAATATGGTTTCAGAACCGGAGGATGAAGATGAAAAAGATGAATAAAGAGAAAACCGACAAGGAACAGTCTTAAGCCCTGCCCCAGCCTGCTGCCTCGGCACAGCCAAGGGAAACACAAAAACCCCCACAAAAATGCCCCAACCCAGGCGGGAGAAAGCACGAAAAGAAAAGGAAAGAACAAGATAGAGAAAAGCCCACCGTCTTAAAAAGAAAAAAAAAAAAAAAGGAAGGGGAAAAAAATGCAAACTCTTGCAATGTGGGAGGGTTAAGTGTTGAGAAATTGGTGTTTATAGTTAGTTCTATCCATCGAGGAGGAGGCAGTAGAGAAACTGCGTTCTCTTCCCCCAGCGCAACCGAAATAAATGACACACATAAATGTGATTTTTTTCCTTCTTTCTTCAGAGAAGCCAGTATTCGAATCTCTCTCTCTCTCTCTCTCTCTCTCTCTCTCTCTCTCTCTCTCAATCATATTTGGTCTGGGCCATTCCTTCCTGGGCCTTGGGCGCTCTGCGGGCAGATTTCGTACAAAAAGACACACAATGATGATTCCCAGTCCAGAGCTGAGGGCCGGACTGCGCTGCTGGCTGGGTCAGGCTGCAAATGCAGGCTGGTGCCTCAGGCTTGTACAGAGCAGTGTTCTTCTTAACCCAGTGTTCCTCCCCCATCGTCTGTTGTCCTGTAATGTTATTCTGTTTGTTATAGTAGAACTCTGTTAATATATCTAAGTCACTTGAAAAAAAAAACCAAAACAAAACAGAAATCCAATCGCATCTAGCTCTCATCGTTTTATTCCTTATGGTTCTGTCAAGAGGCAAGTGCTTAAATCCTCTAAGGGAAACTGGACCCAAAGAAGGGGCTCCCTCTACCTTGGAAGGGCTAAGGCCTGCAGCTTCTCTTCAGGCAGGGCAGAATGGGGGTGGGGGCTCGAGGGGAGGGGTAGACGCTGCTGAAGCAGAGGCCTAGCTTGTGCCTGTCCCGGCTGGCTGCCTATGAGTTTCCTAGTGGCTTGATGGAGCGTGTGGGGAGCATTGCTTGAATGATTTTGCTGGCTGTAATTAATTGTAATAATTTATGAGTACATGAGATCTGAGAGAAGAGATAGATGAAGATGAAAGTTGGGTGCTGGGTGAGGGCCCAGACTGGCTTCTTGCCTGGTTGTTTTGGTGCTGTGGTGCTCTCAGGGTTGACTGAGAAAGAAAGGTAGTGGGATGGTTAGCTAGGAAGAAAGGCGATGCAGGCATCAAGAAACACTGGGGGGACAGGCACTAAGTACTGAATGAGAAGAGGGGGAAAGGAGGAGTGAAGAAATGAAAATACAAGAAAAATGACAGGGTGGAGAAGAAGGAAAAGAGAGAAGGCAGGAGAAAATAATAAAGAGGAAAGGGAGGAAATAGGTAGCAAAGTCAATATAATCAGAATTAATTTCTTCTTAATGAATTCATCCTTGGCTCTTCTCTCTTCTGTCCCCTTCTATTCCCCCCTCCAAAGTTTGAATGTTGATCAGGGTGACTAAGGTCACCTAAGCAGTACTCCTAAGAAATGGTGAAACCAGGCTCCAAGGAGCCGGCTATTGACTAGCCAGGAGTGGGGTGCTCTCTGGTGGCTGTAGGACCCCAAGCACAGAGGTATTGATATGTATATATCTAACAGCCTGGTAGGGCTGGGTGCCCGCACTGCAGCCTTCTCTACAACCTTCCCTCTCTGGAGCTAACAGTTTTCGTGGGCTAATCAGAAGCAGACAGAGTTGCTGGATCTGCCTCAGCCCAGCACCCCCTTTCTCAGAAATCCCCCAATCTGGAAACTATTAAAATTAAACTGTTTGAAATATAGCTCTTTAATATCTTGGGTTGTCCATTCTTACAAGGACACAGGGTGTCGCTCTCAATACTCAGAGGACACCACCTAAAAGAATATGGGGGTGTTCTCTGTGTTGTTCTAAGAACTCCAACTCATCCCATCAAGATTGGTGGACACTTGTATGGACAGCCTCTGCCCCATTATTTGGGTCTCCTACCCTCTTCTCCCAGTTAGGAGGATTGGAGGAAAATGAGAAGGGTTTAAATTTTTTATTTCTTTAATATTGGGGGACCTGGCAATCAAGTGGCAACAACTTAGCAGCCTTTAATGTATTCACTCTTTCTTGCTTGGAAGATTTCCCCCTACCACTCCTAGCATTGATTCCTTGCTCTTTTTGGAAAGGTACTTCGTCTGTATTTTCTCACTACCTCATTCTTCCCTTTAGCCCTTTTGCTGTTCTGTAACCCTAGACTCAGTTCTGTATTTGATGAGAAAGCTAAGACACCCTTCTCTCCTACAGTTTGGACCATCAGGATGCAGGCTTCTTTCCCTGCTTGAGCTCAGCGCTGTTTCAGGGCTCCCACTCCGCCACTGCTTCAAGGCCCTGACCTCCTCTCTGAGTCCACCAGAGTGGTCTGCTTTCTGAAACCTGCTCTCTGGAGCCAGCCTTGCTGCTACGGAAAGGAAAGAGGACCTCAGAGTTTGTAGGACCCCAGGAAATGGTGGGATTTAGAGTAGGTCCATTCTTTATTTCTGGTTTCCAGCCTCCAGGTCCGGATTAGATTCGATTTACCATTTATGAACTAAAACAACATGACACACAGCTGGGGAGAGAAATGAAAGCAGGCTAGGAGAGGGGCTAACAAACGCCCTCCTCCCCTCATCTTCCCTCCCACCTCTCCTCTGCTCCTTTGTCGGAATCACAAAACCCTAAAGGTTGTCTCACTTGGGAAGGCAGCAGATAGGTACATTTCTGTAGCCCAGAAATGCCACTTTTATGGCCCTGTTTGTCTCCCAGCTCTGGGTTCTGAATGGGGCCGAACAAAACAGCAGTGCAGAGCTGGCTAGACGTCTGGGTTTAATTGTTTTATGGTTTAAATAAGGTGGACACTCTTTCCTTTGAAATCGGATTATAGGAATGTTTTGTCTATGGCTCACGGAGATCAGGATCTCTCTGGCTGAGAGGGAGAGGTGAAGAACGTTCAAGGGATGGGCTACAAACTAGGGGTGGGGGCAGCCTGGAACAGTCAGAGTCCTACTCTGAAGTCCTGCAGGCCGCAGCGAAAATAAACTGTGCATCAGGATAAGAGGACCTGGGAGTTTAGGGTACGTGATAGGAGCAGAGGTCGTGGGAGCTTCGGATAGAGTGGTGCATCCGCGCGCAAAGGGTTTTCTAGACTAGAAAACGCCTGAATGGAGGAGATTACAACCATTCCTTTGTAATGCTTCTTTATTCCAGAAGGGAGGGTAACAAAAGAGGACAGTGTGGAACCCTTCGCAAGGTTTATTTCAATAATTTAGAAAACCAAAGAACAGAGGCAACTACCTGCCGAGAATCCCTCTCCTTTGGAGCGGTTTAGAGGCTTCTTTCTCCCAACTTGCCACCTTTCAGCTCAGCCTGGGATCTCTGCTGGCTTTTCTCCAACCATATTGCATTGGAGAAAGTGGACGCGAGGTGGCGCTGTTGCTCAATGTTAGAGGCAGAGCTGCCCTCCGACTGGTTTGGCCTACTGACATTTCTAGCCAGAGTGGAAGCTTCGGTCAGAAAGCCCCTGGCTTCTGCCAGATTCAGCCCCACTGCCTCTGAACAAATCAACCCTCTCACCTGCGAGGTGTAAATAATTCGTGAGTGGCAGCAGGAGATGGGCCCTCGCTCTACCAGAGAACTCAGGAGACGAAAGAGGGCAGGCATCAAAAATAATCGCTTGTGGAGATAAGTGAGGAGCAAGTAATTAACACAAAAAGGCGGAATGACCCGAACAAACGAACATAAATCCGTGATACCTAAGAGGGCAGGGCGGTGCAGGCCTAGGGCAGTGGGACAGAGCGGCCTGATGAGGACCGCTGCTTGCAGTTTTTTTTATTTCCAGGATCAGAGGGCAAAATAAAGCAGATACGTGTAAAAGATAGATAGATAGATAGATAGATAGATAGATAGATAGATAGACAAATAAAAGCTGAGACAAGCCCCCAAAAGGGAAATCAAGTACAACCAAGGTTTACAGGACTGATGAGTTTCCCGGACAGGCAGTCGCATGCTCAGGACAGTCGCATTCCAAGACACAAAGGCCCGGAAGAATAGCTCTGTAGCAGGGTTTTTTGCTGCACCATAAAATCTAGAAATAGATTCCCACCCCCTAAAAGATAAGGCACAGGCCCCAGAGAGGAACTGGACCCTCTGAGGCTCCTCTTTCCAGTCAGAGAAGAGAAAGTATTTATGACAGTCCCCGGTGTCAGATGCTAGGAACCCAGAATCCACCTTGTTCAGCTCTGCACTGAGCAGAGTCTCTCAGATCCACAAGGCTGGAGCCAAAGACACAGCAGGCTTGGGAGTGGGGGTGGGGAGATGCTCTGGGGTGCCCTCCCAATGTTCTGGAGCCCACTGCACTTCTGGACCCTTCTCTTCTGCTGCTTCAGAGCTAGAGTTCTGTGTCCAAGAGTTTGGGCAGTTCCTAAGTTCATTAGTGGTGAGTTCCCTAAATGCAAAAAATTCCAATAGGGTCTCTTGCCTGGACAAAAGTAAATCTCCTTTAAGAATCTGGCTAAGAGTATCCATTTCCCCAATAATAACTTAAATAACAAGACAGGGGAGAGCTGCTCTTTTCATCCTATCTTGCCCTGCTATTCTTTCTTTGATGCCTAGAGCCAGCCCAGAGTTGTCTCAAATAGCCATAAGGAAAGGAAAAGATCTGGTTTTCTAACCAAGTCCTTCCTTGCCCAAACTGCAAACCCCAGAATGTGGGAGGGGCAGAGATCAGGTGGGTTTTTTTTTTCTTGATACAAAAACCTACAGATGTATAGGTTTATCAAGCATTATGTGAATGTGCCTGGTGTGCACATGTATGTACAGGTCTGTGAGTCAGACTGGCCACTTCCAGGAATGTGTATGGGTAGTGTAAAATGAACCAGCACTTGGTGTGTCTCAGGATAAAAGAGTAGTACAGTACATACAGTGTGTGTGTGTGTGTGTGTGTGTTTGAAGTGTGCTCCAAGGTGGCCTCACATACTGTAGAGGAAGAAGACAGGAAAAATCATTCTTATTCATCTTCATTCATGAGCACAATAGCTCACATGAACACACATTGCTCTTAATGCTTTCTTCTCTTTTCCCTCTGAATTAAGCCCACATAACTGCAAGCACCATGGCCAGAGAAGGGTGTTGGTAGACCAAGGTTATTTTTTTTTTCAATTAGAATTAACTTGAATTTGTCCAGTCTTGGGCATGGGGATGCTGCTCCCACCCAGAAACTGTGGGCAAATATTTAAAGAGTGTCTGTTGACAGTTCCCATCCACATCCTGGCCTGGGCAGCCTGACTGGAGAAGGGTGTGTGTGTGCAGGGTATCCTGAGGGCCCCTTTAGGTTGAGCTGGCATTTCCTATGGGATGATGGTTTATGAGAACCAATAAGAGGCCTACTCTTTTGCACCCTTCAGTTCAGCTGTAATCTCCAAAAAAGAAATCTCTTGAGTTGGGCTAGACAGGCTATTTCTTTGAGTCCCCATAAACAGCTTTGCTCTCAGATTCTCCCAGCCAAGCTTATTTGGGTTTCCTACTCCTTGGAGGGGCTGATTTCTGTGGGTCCTGCTGAGGTATATAGAGTGCTCCCCCCAAGAGCAGTCAAGAGACAAGAATCGCCAGGATATAAAAAAGACATAGCAGCTCCAGACCTTGAAGAGAGGCCAGAGGCTGGAGATTCTACGGGCTGAAGGGTTTGGGGTATATGAACACCATGCTGGCCTTCCCAGAGTCCCTAGACTTCAGGAACCACAGGGAACTCATCTTTTGGGTTGCAGGCTCAGCCCTGACTTACTAACACTCACCCCTGGGGGTCTTCTACCTGTTGAGGTAACCTGAGTTGACCTGATGGTTCAGGTATCTCTCAAAAAGGAAAGAAAAGGGGGACACCTTCAAACTAGAGTGCACACCTTGGAAAAACTGGCCTTGGCCATTAGCTGGGGCTGGCTCGCCACCCCCTCCACACACCACACCCCCATTCCTCCCCTTTCCTCCCTCCCTCTCCTCCGGGCCCCCCCACCCAGCCCTGAACCCCTCAACCCTCTCCCCCACTCTCTTTCTCTCTCTCTCTCTCTCTCTCTCCCTCTCTCTCTCTCTCTCTTGCTCGCTCGCTCGCTCGCTCGCTCGCCTGTCTTCATGTCGTGGATTGATGAACGCGAATCGCGTGTAAGCGCCGCCACCGCCGGGAGTCTGAGGAATTCGCCTGGACTGTTAGAGGAAAGAGCTAAGTGAGAGCGCGCGCTCTACCTACCCACAGTGAGCAGAGAGCCGCCGCCGCCCGAGCCCGCAGCCGGCACCGCGCCCCCACCTGCCCAGCCCCCAGCCCAGCAGTCTAGCCCGGGGGAGCCGGCCAGCTTGGGGTTCGGTCCCGGGGGGAGGGGAGTTTCGGGGATACCCGGCGGGGGAGCGTGATCCAAGGGGAGGGGGTCGCGGGTTTTCATGTACCCAGCATGAGCTCCTACTTCGTCAACCCCCTGTTCTCCAAATACAAAGGCGGCGAGTCCCTGGAACCGGCCTACTACGACTGCCGGTTTCCTCAGAGCGTGGGCAGAAGCCATGCGCTGGTGTACGGGCCCGGCGGCTCCGCGCCCGGCTTCCAGCACGCCTCGCACCACGTCCAAGACTTCTTCCACCACGGCACCTCCGGCATCTCCAACTCGGGCTACCAGCAGAACCCGTGCTCGCTGAGCTGCCACGGAGACGCCTCCAAATTCTATGGCTACGAGGCGCTCCCCAGACAGTCCCTTTATGGGGCTCAGCAAGAGGCGAGCGTGGTGCAATATCCCGACTGTAAATCCTCCGCCAACACTAACAGTAGCGAAGGACAAGGCCACTTAAATCAGAACTCGTCTCCCAGCCTCATGTTTCCATGGATGAGACCCCACGGTGAGAAGCCTTTTCTCTTTCCCCCTTGGTCTCCCGCGCTCCGGGGTCTTCCCCCCTCCCTTGCCTCCTTTTTGTCTGCCCTCGCTCTCTTTCCTTCCTGGCTTTGGGGGTCTCTCCCACTCCACTCCCGTGCCTGGGTGGGTTCCTGGAAGGATTGAAAGGCTTGGCTGGGGGTGGGGCGTGAGGCGCCTGAGACATTGTGCTTGTTGGGGTGAAGGTGGGGGAAAGGTGATTTGTGGGTGCAAAGGGTTAAAAATCATTTTCTCCATTCCTTCTGTCTCTCCTTCTCCCCCATCTGTAAAGCCAAAGTTGGGGAGATGGCTGACAAGGGCACCCTGAGTAAACTGAGGTTATCAGTCTTTGGGATTGGAAGCCAGTTTTCCCAAAGACATTTCCCAACGCCAGCCATCCCAAGACAGTGACCAGACTGTTGGGTGAAAAGGAGACTCTTTGCTATCTTCCCCTAGCCAGGGAGAGAGGCAAGATCCCCCAAGGACAAGCATTCTGGCTCTCTGGGATCTTCACTCCTTCCCCTCAGAGAAGCAGCCTGAAGGCCACTATCCCAACTTTTCTGTACTTCCTCCAGTTGGAGAGAAGACTGAAAGCCCGAGAAGAGGAAAATCATTGCTCAAAAAGAGAGAGGGGTAATACCAAGTAGGGGCCTCTGAGATCCAGGGGACTCGAGTCAGGCTACCTGCCAATCAAGAACTATGGGGTCTCTTGGAGAGCTGTTCAGGTCATGAGCCCCTCCAAGGGTGGCCCTTCATGGCCCAATTTCGAAGTACAGGGGGAAGCGATAACGACAAGTTCCGGCAGGGATGACCCTTGATTTATTTGTTGGTCTCCAGTTAGCCATCAGACAGAGCAGTGATACATTCCAGAAGATCAATTATTTTTCTTATTGGAAAAGCATTAGGCAGAGATCGGCAAGGAAGGAGTAGTGGACATAGCTCCTTCTCCTTTAACCCCAGCCCTTTTCCTTTCTTTTGGAAGCAGATTAAGTCCCTAGGCCACCTCACTAAATGCCATTCTGCACTTGTAAACAAAGCTGCAAGGGCTAGGCTGTAGGCCTGAGGGACCCTGCAGGCTTCCTTGTCCACCTCAAGCCCATACTTTCCAGACAGCCACATCCCAGGCCCCATCTTCACCCACCTCCCAAGGTGAAGGAAGTCAAACCAAAACATCTATGGAAACTTTTCCTGCCCTTGCTTGCCTTCTGCTGTCTGTCGGCCTTATCGGCAGGAGGGAGGGAGAACTGGAATAGTAGAGGGAACTTTGTGGGGCTGTGTTGGGGGGGCGGAGCCCCCACCCAGACATAACCAGACTGGGGTTCTGTTCTGTTCAGCTCCTGGACGGCGCAGCGGTCGACAAACTTACAGCCGGTATCAGACCTTGGAACTAGAGAAGGAGTTTCTCTTTAATCCTTATTTGACCAGAAAGCGCCGGATTGAAGTCTCTCACGCCCTGGGACTGACTGAAAGACAAGTGAAGATTTGGTTCCAGAATCGAAGGATGAAGTGGAAAAAGGAGAACAACAAGGATAAACTGCCTGGGGCCCGAGATGAGGAGAAGGTGGAAGAAGAAGGGAATGAGGAAGAGGAGAAAGAGGAAGAGGAAAAGGAAGAAAATAAGGACTAAGGGGGAAAAAAGAGAAGATCACCCCCCCCCCTTAGCAACTCCCTTGAAGTTTCGTTTTATGGTAGCAGATAAATTGAGAAGTTTACGACTGTCATTTGCTTTTATAGAGAATAGAATGACACTCACAACTCTAACTACCTGTCAGATAGTTGCAGCTCTGCTTTTATTACCTTTGGACTTCCCCCACTCTTTATTTGTCTGGGGGTTGGGAGGGGGAACCTGAGACACAGGGGAAAGTTCTGTTCCACTCCATGCCCAGCACACACTCACTTGTCCCTGCTCCCACCTTTTGAGCCCTTCCTGATAAAGCCTAACCCTTCACACACACACACACACACACACACACACACACACACACACACACACTACTTTTCACATGCTTCTCTGGTATTTATTTTAAAAGGGATTCCCCTGAAGATGTAGAAGATGATTCCTGGCTTTGCTTGTATGCTGGGAATTAGAATACTGGATTAACTTTTTTTTTTTTTAATGAAAAGAAAGAAGGGGGGAAAAACAAGAAAGGGGGGATTGAAAGGAGAAATTAAAAAGAAATAAAAAAATAGGAAAGATTCCCCTCCCCCTCTGAGGCTCTTTCCTTAGAAACCCTCCTTGACTTTCTCCAGGAATCTGCTGGAAATCAAGGAGATGTGGGTTTCTCTATCCACCTCCATCCTGAGGGGTCTGTAAGGACTGGCAATGGTCTCTGAAATCCTACCTATCCATCCCATAATCACTTGGGTCCATGCCTTCCTTGCCTTGCCTTTGCTGTTTGATCTTTTGGGCCCCAGCTTCCTCTGAGCTGTGTTAGTGTTTGTGCTCAGAAATCACCATAATCATGAAAATAATATACTGATAATAAATCTTTAACATACTACCTAAAGGGAACCTGCAATAATCTTGGGGGAGAAAAAAAGAAAGAAAAAATCCTAATACAGGAGGGAGAAAAAAAAAGAAAAAAGAGAAAAAAGAAAAAAGAAAGAAACCTCCAGCGTATTTTATCACTACCTATAGAAAGAAATCCTGCTTTGAGAGTATTTGTAATGCAGTTTTGTTGTTGTTTGTTGCTGCTTATTTCACTAAGAAGAAAAAAAAAAAATCCCAACAACTGAGACTGCCTAGCCCGCCGGTCTTGTGCGCTTTTATTGTGCTTCTAACCCCAGTAGAGTAGAACTAAACTGCACTGAATGTATAGTTACTCTGTCTTGAATTCTCTGTTTATGCAATGTGCTCGAAAAGAAAAAAAAACGTTAAAATATATCTATAATAATAATTTTGGTCATTTGTCTTTATGTCCAGCTATGAATGTAGATTTTGTGTCCTGAAAGCTCTGTTCCTGGTCCAAGTACTTTGTATTGTATTACGTGAGTCATAATAAAAAACAAAAACAAAAACGAAAGAATAAAAAAGTAGAGCTGGGATGACTTGCTGTTTCTCTACAATTTTCCCCCATTTTCTACCCCTCCCCTCTTCATTCCCTTTCCCAGCTCTGCAAAAGGCCTACACTGATCTTGCTTTGGGTGGCGGAACTTGGAAGTGGGGTGGAGAGGGCAGGCAAAGCAGGTAGGGCAAGGTGACTAGTGGAGGTTAAGGAAGAGGGAAAGTCTACTGGAAGGGAGAAGGAAGAAGGGTTACTTGCTTACACTAGTCTTAATGCCCAACAAGGTTTGTAGGTGCTGGGACCTTAGTGGAAAGATGGAGCTCGCGGTTTTTGGCCCCCTGGTCTCTGGGCTGGGTCCATATCGGCCCTATGCTCTTCCTGTGACTATGCACTTTCTTTCAGGGTTTTAGGCCAAGGGTGAGATGGTGGGATTCTTTTCTGATCTTTACATGTCTCCTGCTTGTGGCCATCCCTTAGCATCCAGTACATCATACTGAAATGGTGGGTGGGGGTGGGGAATGTGTGAGGCTAAAGGTAGCTGCATAGCCAGGAGAGTTTGGCTCGAAAATGCCAAAGTGTGAGAGTGAGGAGGCTTCTGCCTGGGGCAGAGGATAAAGGAAGGACAAGTGAGTAAGACAGAGTCTGCACCCTTGAATTCAAATTCGACCATTTGATAGCACAAGGCTATCATGGCTACTCAGCTCCCTTCTGTCCACTTAGCCTCTGGTTTGGCTATTTCAAGCCAGCTCTTGGCTGGCTTCACTTTGACAATTGAGCAGCTTGCCTGGCCACCACAGTTAGGACTACCGATTTGGGAGGATGGGCCTTCTGAGTGGACAGTCCCCAAGCCCAGCCACAGTAGGGCAAAGGGAATCTTGATGTTTTCTAAAATAAAGAGTTGAACCCAGCTAGTAATGGGATTATTCTGGAGGGTCCTAGGCAGACAAATCTGTTTGTGCCAATAAAATTCTGCTCAAACCATTCCAAATTCCAGAGATACAGGCTGGCTGGCTCAGCCAGACTAGAGGAAGAGGGGAGGAAGGGTGGACTTCTGGTCTTCAAAAACAGACCACCAAAGACAGATATTTTTGAGACCAGATTTCTGGGTCAATGTTTTTTAATCTAGGCCCAGGCCAAGTGTTTCATCAGGGTCCCAATCTCTGGCCCCTATAAAAGGGGCTCAAGATTTGTCAAGTGATTTTCCTAGCCGCCCTCCTCCCCTGCCTGTAAGCCTGAAAGAACAGCTTGGGGATAACTTTAAGTAGAATCTGCCAGGAAATCTGTAGAATTTGGGGTCCCTGCTGGCAACCAAGTGATCCCATTTGGCTTGGGAGACATGGGGTGTTGGCCGGGGAGGCCTGAAAACAAAATTTCACTTCTCACCAGACTCTGTGGGACCACAGAGGAAGACCCGTTTCATTTTTTTAATCGTGAGATTATAATTGCTATAATAATAATAATAATAATAATAATAATAATAATAATAATAATACTGAAGCAGAGCGACATGATTCTCTCATCAAATGGTTCTGAAGGGCCTCGCTGCTTCCCCACACACCCCGCAACACCAATCCCCCATTCATCCCAGCCCCTGCTCAGCAATGTCCATGGCCCCAAGCCGTCGCGTCGGAGGGCGGGGAGCGTCTGGCGCCCGGCTTCTTTGGAAATGTCGGGCAGCCAGAGGGTTAGACCCAGCTGAGGGGGCGCTGAGGGAGCCCCAGCGTCCCCTCGTGCGTTACCCGCTCCCCGCTTTCCCTGCCCACCACTTCAGTTTTCTCGTTTGGAAAGAAAAGGAGGTTAAAAACCCGTTTTATGGGGGAATGTAATTGCGAGAGCGGGATGCGCTCTTTAGAAATGCGTGCTCCTAAATGCTGCCGTCGTCCCATTACCGAAATGGGTACCATTCGGTTTCTGCAGATACGACTTTCTCCCATTCTTTACTTTTTTTTATTAGCCAATCAAAGTGGCTTCCGAAAGCTATTTGTGATTTGTGAAAAATAGTATCTTTCAAAATGCTGAGTTGAAGCATCTCGCTCATTTCGCCTTGGATTTATTATTCTAATCTTAACGGTAGAGACGAGATGATGCAGCTATTAAGTTGGGGGGCAAATTCGTTTCTCGGGATTAAAAAAAAAATCTTTGCACTTTTCTTCCCTATTCTTTCACTGAATGTCCAAAGGAGATGCGGGTCTTGGAGAAATCTGGGGCGCCAAGGGAAGAAGTGTGCCGCTGAGAGGCTCCCAGGGGGACCCCTTGAAGGAGAGGGTGGGTTGGCCTCCCCAGTTTCATATTCCTGGTATGAGATGCCCCCAGACAATGCCTAAAAGTTGAAAAGTTACCCCCAACCCCAATGAAAGAGGATTCAGGACAGGTTGTGTGCCACAATCTGGAAGTAAAATTTCCGGTGAGTTGCCGGGCAGTGCTGCCCCATTCTTCCCGCTGCCATTGTGAAAAGCTGGGCCAGCGCTTCCTCGTCGTAATTTTTAACTACCTGTTATAAAATTTATGAGTGGGTTTGTAAAAGGAACAGGTCTCTGTATCCGGCTGAGGGAACTGTTTTACTTACTATGGAGGAAGTTTGGGGAGGGGATGACGGGTCTTCTGTTGGCTGGCTGAGCACCCAGCCCTTGAGATTCCCTTGCCAGCTAAAAGCGGATCAAGGAAAGAGCTGCCCACTTTTAGATCTCCAGCCAGTGGGGAGTGGCTGGACTACAGCCTAGCAAATATTCTCTACAAGGTAATTTATATTGGTCTCCCCACACTGCACCTACTACCAAAATTGGAGGTCTAGAGAAACGAGGTGCATAGACTTTTAGAGTAGAAGGCAGAATTCAGAGCGGTAAATGGGTAAATGGCTCTCTTATGGGGCCTGCAAACTTCCAGCTGCCTAGACACTGACTGAGATCTTTTTTCCACCTCTGAAAAAGACAGGTGTGTGGGCAACCTGAAAGGGTGAAAAGGTTTCAAAGATCCTTGCTCTTCGAGAGAGAGAGAGAGAGAGAGAGAGAGAGAGAGAGAGAGCGAGCGCTGGACCAAGATCTTCAGCTTTAACGTGGTTTTTAATATTTTTGAGGGTTGAAAGTTGTCATTAATATCTAGAAAACAAGACGACCTGAAGCTAGAAATAGTCTTGAGTGCAGGGAGTGTCATTCTGTCCAAGAAAGGGACCACCTGGGAAATGAAGGTCATTTTAAGGATCCTTGAAGCTGCACAGAACTCTCACCCCTTCTGCTGCCTCCAAAGGACTGCCAAATCCTGGTCCAGCTCTCCGTCCTTTAGACTCCGTCTATGACAAGCTTGGTTGGGAGGGCTGCCAGCAGCCTGAGACTCCACTTCTTGTTTGATGGGGGGGGGGGGCTTGCCTGGGGCACTGCAGTAGAAAAGATGTGTTCTCTTTCTAGAAAACAAAGGTAGGGACGGGGACAGTATTCATTTTCAGTTCCTTCATCTCTCCAGCCTCCATTGCCCCAAGGCTGCAAAGCTCTGCAAAGCTTTGATTTTCATCAAGTCCAATATCATTACCTTCATTTATTAAGAAAAATATTTAAAATTAGGGACAGCAAGAGAAGGCAGTGGGCCCTCAGCATCTGAACCCTCTTTTCTTCCCTCCCTACATCCCCTGTCTGTTCTTGCTGTGCTAATCTAGAGCAGCCGGCCTTTGGGGAGTGGGCGGTGGGTGAGGGTGGGGTGGGGGTCGAGGGATGCTCCCTTTCTGAGAGAATTGGGTAAACATGGCGACCGTGGCGCCCATTTGCACACGCTACACAAATGCATCGCATTCCCGGTTGTTTGCAGAAAATTTACAGCTGAGTAATAAAAGTTTACGATCGACTCACAAGTTGGATTGGCCACAAGAAGTCATGTGGATTCCATCCATGAACGTGAACTTTTTATTGTGGTTTGTCCGTTCCGAGCGCTCCGCAGAACAGTCCTCCCTGTAAGAGCCTAACCATTGCCAGGGAAACCTGAGCTGGGCGCTCCGTTCGTTACCAGAAATTTTTTTATTAATCTGATTAATAATTATTTTTCCCTATTTAATTTTTTCCTTAGGTGGAGTTGCCGGAAGCTGGGGGCACCTGGGGAGGGTGGGGTGGGAGGGGAGAGGCAGAAGTTGAGAGCACCTCTCTCTCCCTATACCCGACCCTCTGGCCCCCAAGGGGCAAGAGGTTCGCTGGTGTGGGGGCTGAGATCTGGAGCTGCAGATGCCTCCACCCCTCCCCTCTCCCAGATTCTCCCTCCTGCCTCTTCCCTGCAACTCTCCTTAATTTTATTTGGCTTTTTTTAAAATCAGGACTTTTTATTTATTTTTAAATTTATATAAAGTATATGTGTGTGTGTGTGTGGAGCTGAGACAGGCTCGGCAACGGCACAGAATGAGGAAAGACGAGAGAGACAGAGAGTGGGAGAGAGAGAGGCAGAAAGAGAGGGAGAGAGGGAGAGTGACAGCAGCGCCCGGTAAGTGTTTCCTTATTGGTTCAAATATGTAACTAATGGTCCGTAGCTGGGTGGCGGTTTCAAGATAAGGACAGCAACGGCTTGTCTTGGTTAGAGAAAAGAGGGGGCTGGGGAGGGTAATTAAGGGGAGGTAAAATGGGAGGGTGGGGTTAAAGCTGAAATCCTGGTAGTGGGGAGAATATGTTGTCCTGACGTCGCTATGCGCCGAAATTGGGGTCCTGGGCGAGAGAATCTTGGCCCACCGGGCGGAAGTCCCTGGTCTGGGACGCGGAGCCCTCTGCCTGATGCCCACAGTGTCTGTACCTGCTTATTAGCTGACTACTCTTGGTTGATGGAACTGGGACGTGGTGGCCTGGAAGCTCAAACTTCAAGGCGGGAGAGAGAATCTGTAGTCTGGGCCCATTGCCCCCTAAGCAACCTCAGCTCCTCAACCCCCAAACAAACTTTCCAGAGCCCCCTCCCTGTCCTGCTGCCCCCTCCTTCTCTGAGAGTTAGAAGCCAGGCCTCACACATGCGCAGTGTGAGCCCAGGGCCGGGCCGCGGAGCAGTAAGCGGGCGCAGCTAGGCGGGCGGCGGAGCCTGTTAATTGGCAATTAGGGGGGAGGCTGGTGGCTGGTGCGCGTCAGCCAAGGGGAGAGAGTCTGCCCACCCCTGCTCCCGCCCCCACCCTGGCGCACAGAAGGGTGGGAGGCGCCCTACGCTGCGGGTGGAAGGAGTTGGGGGTGGGGATGCGGAGCTCAAAAGCCATCTTGTGCTCGGAGAAAAGCGGCCTAACGCTTACCCCCCTCGTGGGCCCGGCGCCCCCAACCCCCACTTGCGGCCACTCCACTTGGGATGTCACTCCAACTTCCTCCTAAGCCTTGCGGGACTGCTCTAGATTAAGACCTGCCTGGTCCTGGTAGAAGGAGGTGGGAACGAGAGAGGCCTCCGATTGGGCGGGGATAGACCAGGCCGTGCCCCCAGGACCTCCAGGGTGCTGCAAGGTCCCGAGCACTTTATGGGTGGGGTGGGTGAGTTTCCCTCCCTCGTTAAGGGCGTCAGACTAAGGTGGTGGGTAGAGTCCTGGATCTTCCTAATAATTGGTGCTAATGACGTGTTGTATAATCTTAACCTGACACATATGGTTTCATAACATAGTAGCTTAATTTCTTCCAAATGTACGTGGCCCTGACTGCATTGCAGTTTGATATATGACCCCGCCCTGCTTCCAGGCTTGGGTCTGAGGCGACCCTGTTAGTGAGAGATTGTGTTTATAAGAATCGGCGTGCACACAGAATGCTTACACACCCAAACAGACACCCCTGAGATCTGGGAAGGCGGCATCCTCCGGGCGAGGGCCCAGACACCAGAAGACAGAACTCACACCTTCAGTCTGCGTCAATCTCACCCCTCCCATCTTCTCCCAGAAGCTCCTCTGAGAGTCTTCGCCCAGTAGTGTGGGGGAGGGGGTAGCTGGATTTCCTGTTTTAAAGCCAGACCTATCGCCTGGGGGGGGGGGGCTGTGGTTAGAGAACCCGTTTTTATGAAATTGTTAAAAAAATATAGTTCGATTTCATTCAAATCAAACCGTTTGAGCTCGAGCCTATGGTGAATCCTCCCTCCCATCCCCCCCATAACCACCTTCCCTTCTCCAGCCCCGCCAAAAATCCCCTTTTGCAGTCGACATAAAGGCCTCTGAGGTATTCTCTCGGGGAAAGAAATGGCATTTTCTCTCCCTTTTCCCACCCCACCCCCCAATAGGACTGGTGTGTAGGCAGAGGCGTCTGCCGAGGGGCTAATTTCGCGTTCCTTGTTTACGACCAAGAAAAGAGCTTGGCTCTCCCCAAATGGGCCCAGCCTGCCGCCTGCTCCGGCTGCTGCGCACTCTCCCGCCGCCGGATCCTGGCCCCTGGCAGATGCCCGAGGGAACCAGGCTACGGCTGACCAGGACGGGGGTCTGTGGAACCTGAAAAGGGCCAGGGGAGTGCGCTGAGACAGTGGAAGGGCCCTGGAGGCCCGAACGGGAGCCTTCTCCTGGCGTACTGTGGGAACCGCCGATCGGTGAGGCCGCTATTTCTTTCTTCAGCCTGTATTTTGTCGGACCCTGTCCCTGCGGATGGCCGCAGTGACGTGGGAGGGGATGTTTGGGGGACACAAGTATCCTTTGTTCCACCCCAAAAGAAAAACATTTTTGGAGAAGGCTATTCAGACTAGTGTGGATTCACCTGGGATGTTAGAGGCCCCCTCCCATCCGAGGGGCGGGCCTGGGCTAGGATGGGGTGTTTCTCTAGGCCTACTGGGGATCTAGCTGGATGTGCTAATAGCCATATCGAGGTGCTAGGGTGCGATAGTACCCATCAAAAACACCAGCTTGAGGTGTCTTTATATTTTTATTGATTTCCTGTTCCTTCTTGGCTACAATCCTGCAGCCCCTACCCCCCCCCCAACTTTATCCTATACCCTTCACCCCTAGACCTCTCTTTGGCAAGCCTAAAAGCAGAAGCCGGTGACTGGCCCTAGTTTTCCAGTTTTCTCGGTCTGGCCAGGGGATAAACCAGATCTCAACACTCTGCTGGCCACTTACTTTCACTTTTCTGCTCCTTGTTTCTCTTTCTGGTGCTCCAACAGAAGCACAAGAGGAGCCATCAGTGGCAATCCTCAGCCTTCTTGAAGGCTAAATTCTGTGTGGATGTGGTTCCTCACTGCAGGAGAGCTCTTCTGATTATCTAATAATAGCCAGTGAGGCCAAGAATAGAATTTTACTCAAGGGCTCTGCACTCTCAGAGGCCTACCTAGGCAGTCACTGGATTCTATGGATCAAGCCTTGGCAATCTCCCCAGAGCCCAGGACTCAGAAGCATTCCCTCTGAGCTCACCTTTTGGACACTTTCAAGTCTGCCCCTTAAGAGGTTTTGTAAGCTCTGTCATCCGTTGTATTTCAGGCCAGGTTCCTAGCAGAAATGGGCAGAATAAACCATTTCTCTTCTCGCCTCTTGTCTGACAGTTGTGATCCCTACAGAATTTGACCTTGGTTTGGAAATGGCAACCTTGTTGGGCTGACTGTTGTGTTCTGAAACCAGGCTTGGTAGAATTATGTTTTTATTATGCACAGTCTCAAATATACAGATTCAGAGGCAGGGAGAATGTATATAGAGACTAATATTTCCTCATGGTTAAATGTTTACTGCCATGGCTATATTCGATAAACACCATTTTATGTGCATGCGAAATTTTGTTAGCCTTCACTGGCTGAAAGCAGGGCTAGGGGAGCGATGGGCTCAAGGAGAAGGCCCTCTGTGCATCTCTGCGGAAATGTGTGTGCTGGAATTGGAGTATGTGGCTTCCAAAAATCCAAAGAAGCCACAGGCTTTGGCTCATTGCTTTTGCCTGAGACATACTACACCCTTCTGCCATCTCTCCTCACCTTCCTATGAAGTCTGCCAACTCACAGGCTATCTTCCAAAGAGAACCCAGTCATCTTGAAAACGAAGTCTGTGGGTTCTTTCATGGTTGTTGTGAGTCAGAAAGCAGTTCTGAATCACCAGGACTGGGCCCGGGAGGCTGGAAGCCTCCATGTGGATGGCAAAGGGATTGTAGTGGCTAAGATGATTTCTGAGCAGGGGTCTAGGTGTCTGCGGGCCAAGGTACTTAAAGAGGCTTGTAAGGAAGGCAAACCACCAGGAGAGGCAAGGATACTTACTGCCTGTGAATAGCTGTCCTTCCTTTTGCCTCCCTGGCTCATTACCCCACCCTAGATTTGCCTATCTGTAAGGGCATATTAGGAATTCTGGAAGGTCCTATAAATACCCAGATCTGGATACTGATAGGGGTGCATTTTAATCTTGTCAGTGACCTGACCCAAAGTGAGGCCCACTAAGAGAAGGCTGGTAGAAGCCCCTCTAGAACACAAGCTGGGCTCTTTGGCTTGTGGGCCTAGAGCTGTGAGTATGGGTCTTGGCTGGGAATTAATTGGCCTCCTTTTTCAGCTTTCTGGGGCCATGAAAAGAGAGCTGAGAGGAAATAAAATGTCAGTGGAAAGCCCCATAAATGAAAGAGTGGACAAGGGCAGAACTGGATGAGGTTTTGTGCTACTCCTAAGACTCTCGGGTTCCTGCCCAGACTTGTAGCTCCAAGGGGTTCACAGTCTTTCTTCCCCTGTTTCTTTCTCAGCAACAGAGGGTGTGACAGAGTAACTCAGGCCTTCCTGCTCTCTAGCCACACCGACTTTGGGACTTTGGGGTGACATTATCCCAATATCATGTCCCTCAAGCAGCCCATGGCCTCTGCCATGGTGCTGTCAGACGCCCCTGTTTATTGTGTCTGTGCGTTGTTTACTTGTTTTGTCTGCTGCCACCCTGCGTCAGAAACTCGACAAACCAGCAAATTCGTTCCGGAGAACAAAGTGCAGGGCTCTTTCAAACTCCCTCCCCCTTTCTGCACCCTTACCTCCTGCCCTTATGTGCTACCTCATTTCCCCTTTCTGAGGGGAGGAAGCAGAAATTGTCCTAAAATAGGGCTGATGTTTATGGGACAAGGGAATTATGAAGACACCATAAACCTCCGGGTGTTCTAGTGTGGGAGAGACTTCCAACCCCCCTTTCTCTTTTCTACAGCTTTTCTTCCTTTGCCTTGGTAACCAGTTGGGTAAGGGGGCAACAGACCCTGAGAACATTTCCTTCCGTACCTTCCCTCCTCCCCTTCCTCCTCCTCCTGGCTCCTCCATTCCTTTCTTCCTGAGCTTCTCTCAGACATAGGTGTTTGGGTTTTCTGTCAGGGTAATGTTGGTGGATTCATAAAACTAGATAAAGCATACTACTTTCCCCCCTTTCTTTTCAGCCCCCCAAAATAGCAATGAATTTAAGCAAATCCTACAAAATTAAATTATCCGTCCTGTAAGGGTCCTATAAGGGTCCTATAAATCCCCAATCCTGCCAGGTATAGAGTCAGAGAGGTCAATGTTTGCCTTTAATTTTGCTCCTGGCTATCAAGTCTAAAATAGTATCATTTCAGTAAGTAATATTCTTGTTTCTGAAATCAATTCTCCTCTCCCTTCTCTCTCTCTTTCACCAGTATGAATTAAATGGTTCTTTCAGAGCTACTGACAATAAACGATAAAGTTATTTATAAAGAATTGACGATGATGTTTCATTGTTGGCTTATTGTTCCCGAACATAATAATATTTTATTTCAAAGTGGGAGAAGTTAGACCAGGAGAAGATGGGGTGTGGAGTTAGAGTAGGCTTGGTATTCATATATTCATATTCATATATTCATATATACAACTCTTGTTATACTTCTATGACTTTCACAATCTCCATAGGACAACTTACTGTGATGTCATAAATGCCAAGGTCTCTAATTTTAAATTTTCATTAACTTCCAAAATGGTCCCAAGTAGTGGTCTATGTTTAGAAGCAGAGGAGAAACCAGAAAGCTGGAGGCTGTTTTGGACTAGCATAGAACAGCACATTTCCTGCCCACCCCCTTACCCTCCTTCCTAACTTGACAGTCTCCTGAGGTCCTGTTTTGGCAATGCAAAGTATCCTAAACATTCTGGGTCTTGATGTTTTATCTCCAGACCAACTAGGTCCACCTGCTTTGCCCTCCTGAAATGTACCAAGGCAGCCAAATTCTCTATTCTCAGTGGGGATGAGATGCTTGCCACAAGCCCCCTCCTCAGCTGATACTTCTGCTGCTTTGGCATCAAGATGGAAGGGAGGCTTGAGGGCCTGGTCTACAAAAGCCAGATTTTTTTTCCAGGTGAAGCCTGAAAGGGTTTCAGGGCAAAGTTTGATGGAAACCTATTTTACTTTTGAACTTTTAGGAAGAGTCGGAGAAGCCAGATATGCAAAGCTGGGGTTTAGTGTCTGCTGATGGTAGTAGCAATAACCAAAGTGTCAGTTAGGGAAGGTCAGGTAGAGATTCACAAAAACAGAGGAAGGGGAGAAAGCCATCAGAGCCTCTCTGTATACTTTTCTCCAATGTTGAAGTGCAAAAGCTACATCAACTCCACTTTGTAACCTCTTCTTAGCTCAAAAGAAGGAATCACAGCACAGGCCTGAGAGCTATTTGGACCAAATCTCAGCAGCTGAACATGCCCCATCTGGTTCTTCCGTCTTTCCTTACAGACCCCCAACTCCCTTCAACTGGTCAGCTTCAGCCTTGTCTCAAAATATCAGCATCCATAAATGGATCTGTCAAATTTCACTTTTCTTCCAGCGTCTTTAAGCTTGACTTTTGAAAGGAGTGTTCATTTTTTGGAATGCACTGTATGTATGTGTTAGGAAATCTTTCCCTGCCACATCTCAGAAAATCTGGGAGCCCTTTGGGTAAGCTGTGCTTTGGCATTCCCAAGCAGACCAGACCTCGTGATCAGGTTCTTTGGTACGCGCCACTCGCCACTCTCTTTGCAATTCTTTCCTTCAGAGGTCCACGGAGATCAAAGGGGTTTGTTCACAAAACACCAGACATTTGAAATAGGGGTTTTGTGAGGTTTTTTCAAAGCTTTTAAAAAAAAATTTAGTCATAAGCCTGTAGAGCTCGCTGAACTCTCTAGAACAGCAAAGCCTTAACCAAATAGTGCGATTGTGAGGTGAACTGAGTAATTATTGAACTCAGCTTTCTCTGTAAGAGGGATTTCAGTTCTCGCCCAGTGGCACAAAAGGAGCCGACTGGATAACCGTTCCGTATCTGGAAATCAAAAATTGGAGATAGTGGAGGGGCAGGGTCCCGCAGCTGCGTAGCTTTTAGGCAGCCAAGAGCTCAAGCAGGCAAGGGAGCTTAAGAGTCCAGCGGCTCCGGCTCCGGCGTTGGAGTGAGTGTACAGCCTAGGGAGGCGCCGAGCTGTAGTTGGCGTCGCCGGCCAGGAAAGGAATACGTGCATCTGTGCCGTTGTCAGCCACAAACATCATCGCAGAGGTGGGGGAATCTAGGGAGAGAGGAGACTTTCGGAACACAAAGAAGGACCTTCTGCGAAGAATAGTTTTTCAGATCTCACCAGGCTCACTTTAGACATCTGTACACACAAAATTACTTTATTTGCCAGAGCAGAGAAGAAAGCAAAGGCAGACAAGGTGAAGCCTGTCCATGGCCATCCTAGAAAATGAAGTCCACTCTCCCCTCTTCCTTTTCTCAGTTCAGACCTTCTAGCCATCCCCTGACTTAGATCGGGCAGGACTGAAATCCGGGGAAATCCCTAAGTGCCCAAGCTCGGGTGCAGCCCTTAGCCTCCAGGCCAGTGACTACACCCACTCAGGCCCAAAAAGCAGGCAGTAAATTCCTCTCCTATAATTAGTGCTCCTGGAAGGCATGTGTTTTGGATTGGGGGGGGGGGGTTTAAAGCGGCCAGTGGCAACTTTCCCCGCTTTATTCTTTCTCTGAGTTTTATATTCTGTTTTTGAATCGAGTAATTACAGCTCCCAAAGTGAAAATCTGCTCTTGACACCAAGTCCCCTCTGAATGCCTAATTCAAAAGGCCTAAGGCCCTGGGCTTTGCATAGACCGGCAATGGGGGTGTATGTGTGGGGGCCTTCACTGATTTCTCTAGGCTTGTTTTGATGGAAACAAAGAAAGGAGCCTCCCTCCTTCCCAAGACTTGTGCATATTTACAGAGCTGCACTGCAGTTTTAATAAAACATCTGTTCTTGCTTCTGCTGATGAGCTTCCATAATTGTTTTCAGACAAATTTAACAGGAAAATATAAATATATTTAGAAAAATTCAAGTCCCAGCCCCTCCCCCACAGACAGCCAATCTTTTGCCAGTCGAAGAGAGAGCACAAAATGGGAAAAGGGAAAAAAATATTATCCTACAGAGGGAAGATCCAACTCATCTGACCTGCTCTCCCCCTTGGAGCGAATCCTCTCAGTAAATTTCAACTGTGTAATTACAGGTCTAACTAAAGGAAATAGACTTTAGGAATACAAAGGGATGCGGGAGAGTGTGGTGGAAGTTAACTTTCCCTAAAGTCCTTAGATGGAGGGAAGATATTTGTGTTTCTGCTTCCCCTGGTCTCCCCCTTCCAGCATTTCTGCCTTTTCCCCCAGCAGCTGGTTTCTGTTCATTATAAATCGGCGAGACCTTTCAGGATCTGCCCTCTGTTTAGGAACGTAATAAAACACTTAACTTTTCCGGGCCTGAGACTTACATTCTGCTCCTCAGGTCGCCCACCCCTGAGTACACCACCTTTAGGCCCCAAAAGAGAATCTCCCCAACTTTGGGGCCCCTTTAATCTCTGGAGGTAGAGGCTCCAGGAAACTCAGGCATCCTTGCTAGGGGGCTGTAGCACATGACTCCCCCAAAGCCCCTTTATCCATCCCTCCCCCACACATCCATAAAAGAAAAAAATTTAAATATACAAAAATCCACACCCATGGAAAGCAAAACTTCATTAAGACATCCTATCTTCCATCATTCAATTTGTTTTACATTGCAACAATTTAATATCTTGAAGGAAGTACCACTGACATGATTTATTCCTCTAGCAATCTCACTCTGAAATAGGAGGGGAATTTACTCTTTCTTGCCATGGCTTCTATGTGTGACACTGCTACCCTCAGGGCAGACAGGAGGCTGGGAACTTTGAAAGAGGTTACTGGTGTCCAGGGGTGCACTGGCTTGTTCCCTAGCTCAGCCCAGGATACCCCCCCCCCCCCCAGTTTTCCCTCCTCCTATCACTTGCCCTGTAGGAGGACTGGATCCCCAGCCAGCTGTTGGAAACCTCTGCCCAGGCATGCCATGAATTCAAGTACAGTTGGATTGGAAAGCAAAAAGCAAACACTACTGTTATGTTTAGGGATAACTGCTATCTTACCCCCAGATGAGATAACTTTTAAAAATCTCCCTCTTATTGGAAGCCTCCTTCTCTACTCTCTTCACCTTGGAAAGAAAATAGTATAGTCAAATGGTTCAAACTTCAATAATTACAATAATTACAGGGATCTTTCTTCTACTCTTCTAACTTCCAATCAATTTCCCTCCTTTTCAAAGGCAGGGGCTGGATTTTTAAAAGCCAACACAACTTGTCTGGCAGGAAGACTCCTCAACCCCCTAAAGAGGTTCATGGATTAACTAACATTTTGTCTGCACCAGCTCCTACACACTGTCTGCTTTTGGGTTCGAAACTTTATCCCCCCCCCACCCCACCCCCTAGTGACACTCCAGGGAAACCTTAACGTTACAGAAGATGAATAAACGAGTTTTTTCCCAGCATAGTCCTGTTTATGGCTTTATTGCTACCCATTGATTACTCCGCTTTGTTACACAGAAGGGAAAGATCATAAAACCCGGCGACATCCGGGTTCTTGTTATAGTCAGTCTCAAAAAAAAAAAAAAGTGAGAGGAAAATATGAGCTTTTGCTGCTTCCTGCATCTACCTCACCATCCTCTCTTTGTCAGCTCCAAGCATTTCCAGCCAGTGTCGATATCAAATTCTGTTTGGATTAATCAGAGGGAAACCCCAGCTGCACACCTTCTGCTGTTCACTCGCTGCAGCTCTCTCTGTCGCTCAAGCACCTACCAAACTGCTACTTGCTACTTCCTAATCTCCTCCTCCCTTTTCTCAGCCTCAAGGTGGGGGAGAAAATGGAGGTAAGGACTGGGAATCCAGAGGTGACTGGCTGAAGCAAGAAACCAAGCTTTCCCCAGGAACCCCTTTCCTAAGGTCTTCCAGCTCAGGTACAGGGGCACCTCCTTTGGCAGGGCAGTGAATTCCAGAGCAGTTAGAGTCTTCTGACCTGTGCTAGGGCTTGAGTGTGTTGGGAGGTAACTGTTCTTTGGAGTACCACCGAATTTCCTCTTTCGGGCTGCATCCTATTTGAATCACACCACTGGTCTGGCCTGAGCTGGTTCCAAATCATAAATTCTCACCAACACAAACAGGAGTTGATGTCTTTAGAAAGAATTTCAGTCTCTCTCTCTCTCTCTCTCTCTCTCTCTCTCTCTCTCTCTGTGTATGTGTGTATGTGTATTATTATAATGCTTTCTTTGAAGCAAAAATGTTGCAAGAGTTTCCCCAAAAGGTAGGTCCTGGGGAGGAGCAGAAGGCTAGGAAGCAAAAGAGAGAAGATGCACACTTCAGGCTCCTCACTGTACCCTGTAGTCTCACTCACACCCATCAGATCTATTTGCTTCCCACACCCAAGACTCTTAGCTACACTACCTTCCTCTGTGCATCATGTTTTGGGAAATTTCCTTTTCCTTTTGATTTTTAAAAAAAAAATATTGAGAAAAAAAATATGCTGTCTAGTGATGGGGACTCGATTCCTGAGTGTCAAGCCAGAATATCATCTAGAATTTCTGGGAACCTCTTTCTACTGGGAAGGATCTCCTCAAATGAAGCAACCAGGATTTAATTTTAGAAAAGGGTCAGATACAAAAGATTAAATAGGTCTGAAAACAAGGATTCCTCTGCCCTGCGGTTGGCCACAGCACAGCAAAATTAGCTGGGGCGGAGAGATTTCCTGGGATTAGACCTTTCCTTCCTCTGGGAACAAGGCCCTGCTCATAGACCTGTACCCAAGCCCCAACCAGTATATATATATATATATATATATGTATATATATATATACATATATATATAAAATTTACAAGAAATCCAAGTCTTACTTTCGATGCACATACTTAGTCTCAACTAGGGAATCAACAGAAGCAGAAGCGATTTTTTTCCCCTTTCTTGACATCTGGCTTGCGATTGGCTGGAAGGGGGTCAGCTGACTTTGTCATTTTGTCTGTCCTGGATTGGAGCCGTCCCTATAACCATCTAGTTCCGAGTACAAACTGGAGACAGAAATAAATATTAAAGAAATCATAGCCCGACCAGGTAAAGGCAAAGGGATGAATTCCTACTTCACTAACCCTTCCTTATCCTGCCACCTCGCCGGGGGCCAGGACGTCCTCCCCAACGTCGCCCTCAATTCCACCGCCTATGATCCAGTGAGGCATTTCTCGACCTATGGAGCAGCCGTAGCTCAGAACCGGATCTACTCGACTCCCTTTTATTCGCCACAGGAGAATGTCGTGTTCAGTTCCAGCCGGGGGCCGTATGACTATGGATCTAATTCCTTTTACCAGGAGAAAGACATGCTCTCAAACTGCAGACAAAACACCTTAGGACATAACACACAGACCTCAATCGCTCAGGATTTTAGTTCTGAGCAGGGCAGGACTGCGCCCCAGGACCAGAAAGCCAGTATCCAGATTTACCCCTGGATGCAGCGAATGAATTCGCACAGTGGTGAGTTTTACAGCTCCGAGATATAAATTAAATAAACTGAACTGGCTTTATGACCGGCTTCCCTAGAAGAACGGGCGGAGAGAGTTTTTTATGGCCCCATAAAAACAATCACGCTCGTCTCCTCGCCGACACCGAGACAGGGCCCCCTCTTCAGCCCCCTCTGCTCGCCTCCCGCGCTGGCTCGAAGGGGCCTGGCCCCCTCGATCCCTGACGGATTGGAGGGCTCCAAGAGGAGCTGAGGGGGTAGGAGCAGGGCAGGGAATGAGGGGAGGGGACAGAAGGTGGAGGAACCCCCCAAAGTCTAGTTAGGCTGGAGAGAAGGGAGGGAGTTAGGAGAGGGCAAAGAAATGGGGAGAACTTTCCAGGAAACTAGAGTGTTGGGGAATGTGGGGGAGCCCAATCCTTGAGAGATGGGGTCCTTATCCCCAGTAGTTGGTATTTTGGTGGTTTTTGTTGTTGTTGTTGTTGTTGTTGTTGTTTAAATCAGCTTTTAGACAGCCAGCTTTCTGCCTGGTTTTTGCCCCGCCCCCCCAGCTTTCTTTGGGACACACATCTCCCACCTTGTGGGAGAACTGAATGAAGTTGGGGTTCTGGCTGTCCCCCCCAGTGGGGGTGGGGCAGAGTAAAAGGAGAAGGCTAAAGTCTGAAAGGGGCTGCGAGCTGTGGGCCAAGTTGAGAGGGTCTGGACTTTGCTAGACGAAAATGTCTGCAGAGGACGCCTTGCTGATTGTTTTTAGTGTGTTTTGTGCCCGGATCTTTAGGGGTCGGTTACGGAGCGGACCGGAGGCGCGGCCGCCAGATCTACTCTCGGTACCAGACCCTGGAACTGGAGAAGGAATTTCACTTCAATCGCTACCTAACTCGGCGCCGGCGCATCGAGATCGCCAATGCTCTGTGCCTGACCGAGCGACAGATCAAAATCTGGTTCCAGAACCGCCGGATGAAGTGGAAAAAAGAATCTAATCTCACGTCCACACTCTCAGGGGGTGGCGGAGGGGCAACTGCCGACAGCCTGGGAGGAAAAGAAGAAAAGCGAGAAGAGACAGAAGAAGAGAAGCAGAAAGAGTGACCAGGACTGCCCTTGCACCCCTCTCTCCTCCCTTACTCACCCCAGCTCCCCGAATCACACACTCTGTATTTATCTCTGGCACAATGATGTGTTGTGACTTCCTAAAACAAAACAGGGAGTCAGACGTGGACCTGAAAGTCAGCTCTGGACCCCCTCCCTCACTGCACAACTCTTCACTCGCCTCTTCCTCTAGCTCCCTCGCTAGCTCCTTCCTGGCTTGTCTGCAGGCCCCTTCCTTCGCCTAGGCCTAGGGGACCTGAACCTCGCTTCAGACTCCACAGATGTCCCTCCAAGTGAGCCCTAGGCTCCCTCCCCACCCCCGACGCCCTTCACCCCGGCCCTCCGGCGCAGAGAGCTGGCTCCAGGGCCTGGGGCCTCCACTCCGGGGCCTCAGGGCCAGGCCTGACAGCCGGGGGGCGGGAGGCCTCAGGAGAGCGCGCCTTGGCCCTGCAACAACTCGCAGGGCCTCTCCCCAGTCCCTGACCGGCCCCTCTGCCCCAGCAAATGCCCAGTCCAGGCAAATTGTATTTAAAGATTCCTGGTGGTCATTATGGCATATTTCGAACTGTGACCGTTTCTGTGTGAATATTTCTAGCTGTATTTGTGGTCTCTGTATTTATATTTATGTTTAGCACCGTCAGTGTTCCGATCTCATTTTAAAAAGGATTTAAAAAAAAAAGAGGGAAAATAACAAAAAGAGAAAAAAAGTGAATGACGTTTGTTTAGCCAGTAGGAGAAAATAAATAAAGAAAGAAAGAAACCCCTACGTGTTATCCTCCTGTATAAACCCGACCTCTGGATCCGTTCTCGAATATTTAATAAAACTGATATTATTTTTAAAAGTTTATAATCCGCCTGTCTGCTCATTCGCCCGCCCGCTGGCTTGCCAGCAGAGCTCTCGCGCGGCCTGCCGCTTGCAAAGCCCCCAGCCCTCCGCACTCGCCTGCCCCGCAGCCAGGCGCTGAGCCTCGGTCTCCGGGTTCTCCTGATCGCGATGGGGGTTCTTAGAGGCCTCTGGGACCCTCCCTACACGGAGCAGCACACACCCCGGAAAAGAAAAGGAGGAAAGGGGCCGCCTGGACTTTCGCTGGGGGCGGGGAAGATTGAGTGAGTCGGGTTGGGCTCCAAGCCCCACGCGGGCCTTTCTTCCTGCCTGTAGCAGCCAGGGTTCTTTGGCTTCTGAGCCCTGAGCCCAAAATGAGAGAAAAGGAACCTGATCCGAGCACTAGGGTCGCTCCCACCCACTGCCAGCAGCACGGGGAGAAGGAGAACTAGCAAGCAAGCCCCCAGCCCACCATGTTGGCTGTTGTGAAACCTGGCTGAGGTTCCCTGGCAATCCAAGGACCTCAAGAGTCCGTCCGCAGGGACTGAGCGATCCAAGGACGACTCGAAAGAGAAAGACTGGAAACTGAGTTCTGGCCTGTTCTGGGACTCCTGACCCGCCAGACAAAAGTCCTTCTTCCTTACAGTCCCAGCCTGTCTGGTTCCTGCCTCTTCTTTCCTCAAACCTGGCGCATGAGGGGCACAGTAGAACCCTAACCCTTTCTCAGATCCAGCCTTCTTTCCCCAAGGCTCAACATAGAACCTGAGTGGGCCTAGGGGAGAAATGGGGGTGGGAGGTCTCCCGGAGGGAGAAAAATCAACCTGAGTTTTCCAGACTCTCCAGGTCCCTGCCACCGCCCCCCCTCCAGAGCCTCCGCCAGAGGGGAGGGGGAGAGTTCTGGCAGAGGCTGAGAGTTCCTGAGGAAATGCGGGCAGTAAAGAGTAGGGTCTGAAACTAAGAAAGCAGGGGATAGAACCCAAAGGTTGAAGAAATTCTGGCCAAAAACTATGTCTGGGTTGCCGGACTCCCGGCCTGCCCAGCCCCCTCCCCATGGGCCTTCTAGCTTGAAACCAAGGATAAGGGCTTATCCCTAAAAGAGTAAAAACCGGCCTTTATCTCTGCCTTGCTCATAATATTTGTGGAGGTTTCAATCTTGCCCCTCTATGCTTTTGGGGATCATCTGAAATATCTGGCATCCTCATGGTACCCCATGAGGATCACACAGAGCTGTAGAAGGGCCCTCCAGCCCATTGTGTCTAGTTGCACGCATGGGAATGTTGCCTCTTGCCCCTCTGGGGTTCCTAACATTGTGAAGTCTACCCAAGTCCACCTGGCTCCTCACCTCCAGCCATATCTCAAAGAGTACCTAGGACTCTCTGCCTGCTTCTGCTCACTCAGGATCCTGCCTTCCTCTTGGGTATCCTGCCTACCTTCCAGAGGTTAATCTTTCCAAGCCTACAAGAGAAGCTCCTCTTCATCAAAACTGAGTTCAATCCTCCCAAGCAAGAGGCCTTGACCTTCAGTTTAGGAAACCCAAGTTACATCCTTGGTTCTCCACCCTGGGTTTTAGCTACCCAACTCTCTTTCTCGGTCATCTTTGAAGTTTGGAAGGCTCTGGAGGTAGGGAACTGGCACTATCCATTACAAAAAACACCAGTGTAATTCTTAAATAAGGCCTCGTCTTTTCTCAAATTTAAACAGAATTTTAAAGACAAGCTCAAGGGTTAGCCACAAGCAACAACTTCTCTACAATCTGACTGCCAGAAGGCCAAGCGATGCTACAATATGCAATTCCTCCAAGTCGGCACCAGGTGTCGCTGTGAGCTCGTTGTCCCGACTACCCCCCAATTCCAAGAACCATTTTTTTTCCCCCCCCTTCCTTCTCTTTCCCCCCCCCCCCCCCCCGGGCTTTGCCAACATATCAAGATGCGTTTCGCCGGCTTCCATCACTAACCTCCCGGAGGTCATCAAGCCAAATTTATGAGTGGCCGCTCCAGTCACGTGACTCTATTTAAGGCTCCCTTATTTGGGAAGAGCGCATAGGATAAAGAAAGAGATATCTCCACCTATAAATTGTGCACTTTGGAGAACAAAAACCCCCTCAACTTCAAAGAGTCACAAATCACCCTTAATCAAAAAGGGTGCAGAAAATTTTTTTGGGCCCTCCCCGCCATGAGCTCCTACGTAGCCAATTCATTCTATAAGCAGAGCCCCAATATCCCTGCCTATAACATGCAAACTTGTGGGAACTATGGATCGGCCTCAGAGGTGCAGGCATCCAGGTACTGCTACGGCGGATTGGACTTAAGCATCACTTTCCCACCGCCTGCGCCTTCCAACTCTCTCCACGGGGTAGACATGGCTGCCAACCCCCGGGCTCACCCCGACCGCCCCGCCTGCAGCGCCGCGGCCGCTCCGGGACACGCTCTGGGCAGAGACGAAGCGGCTCCTCTGAACCCTGGGATGTACAGTCAGAAGGCGGCTCGCCCGGCGCTGGAGGAGCGAGCTAAGAGCAGTGGGGAGATCAAAGAGGAGCAGGCGCAGACAGGGCAGCCTGCCGGACTGAGCCAGCCACCGGCCCCGCCACAGATTTACCCGTGGATGACCAAACTGCACATGAGCCACGGTAAACTTTAGGACTTCATTTTGCGCGCTCGGGTCCGCCTGGGTTTTATAGGCCATGCGGGGCAAATAAAGAAAAAAAACCTGCGGCCATAAATTTTACGATCCAGGCATCAATGGCTCGTAAAACTGTCCACTAAAAGGCTTAGAGGCTGTGTGCGCCCAAATTTACGACGACATAATTGGATCATAGGAACAAAACGTGTATAAAAGGCAATATTCAATTTTGGGGGGAGAGGGAGGGAGTTAAAAAAATAGAGGGATCTGAAGGGTGAGGAGCATGGGGCTCCAGAGTGGGGATCCCCCCGCGGCTCCCTCCCTCCCTCCCCTGCGGAGCCGGCTCGGCCAGTGCTCGCGGCTCCGGAGGATTCCAGCGACTCGGGAGGGGCGGGAGGGGGGTCCCCGGTGCTCGGATCTCGAGGGTGCTTATTGTTCGGTCCGAGCCTGGGTCTCCCTCTTCCCCCCATCCCCCCTCAGCCCCTCCGGCCGCAGAGTGAAGGCGGCGGCGGAAAGTTTCCTGCCCAGGCGGAGGCGCTTCTCCCGGGACCAGGCCTGCCCGCTTGCGGCCCTTCTGACCTGTCCCACCGCGCTCACCTCCACTCCCTCCGACCACGGGTGGGGCCTGGGACTAGGGTGGTATTGGGGTGCTGCAAGCTATTCACCCCTCCCTGGTTTGGGGGGATTTATGTTCCAGAGACGGATGGCAAGCGGTCCCGAACCAGTTACACGCGCTACCAGACCCTGGAACTCGAGAAAGAATTCCATTTTAACCGCTACCTCACTCGCCGCAGGCGCATAGAGATCGCCAACAACTTGTGTCTCAACGAGAGACAGATCAAGATCTGGTTCCAGAACCGCAGGATGAAGTGGAAGAAAGATTCCAAAATGAAGAGCAAAGAGGCTCTTTAGAGGAAGCAGGGAGCCCTCAGAGAGCACCCCGGTCGGCTGAGGTCCCTGCGCCCTTCCTTTTCGGTTTTCCTCCTTCTAGATTTTGAGGCGGAGGCTAGAGCATTGGCTCCGGGCCTCCCAGACAAAAGCTCATTTCTTTGGCATTCCGAATCCCCCATCGACCCAGGGTTCTGCAGGACAGCCTGCACTGCCTGTTTTGCCTCAGCTCAGCTGAGCACCCCAGGCCCGGGGCACATTCTTGTAGGGCGGGTACTGGATGAGCCTCAGCCTGGGCTGCCTCTCCCGGCTCCGAGCCCTAGCTCGGCTAGCTTGAGTTAAGGTGAGACAGACTGGCTGTAACCCCTTCTCCCCGACCTCCACCTCACCCTCTTCTTTGTTTCTGCCTAGGCTGGCCAGGCTGCTGAAGGCTGGTTGTGCCAGGCAGAGGCTATGACCAGAGTCGGGGTGCTTTTGACTAACCTTTATAACTTCTAAACTCGTCTTTGCTCAATTATTTGCATATGAAAGAGAGAGATAAGTGAAAGTGGGCCTGTAGGTCGGGAGGTTGTCCTATGCTCTCTAACCTTCCAACCCCTTCCCCAAAGCCCGGGAACTTCCCCCTAGCCTGGCTTGCTGCATGCACTCTCAGGTTCACAGTCCCAGCCTGCTAGCTAGCTCAACTATTGGGGTCTCTTGCCTTTGGACCCTAGCAAGTGGTTCTTTCAGGCTTTTTGCTATCCTATATATCTTGCCATGACTTTCTCACCTTCCTGTCCCATTGCAGTTGCCCAACTATTTATTGACTCCAAGTCTTTCCGGAAACTATATTTTGTCATATCAAATAAAGCCAGAAAAGGAACAGGACTAAAGATTCAATGCCTTCTGTCTGTTTAGGGCATGCATTGAGTAGATGTGTCTAAATAGGCTCTGAGATGTATGGGGAGGCCTTGTCTTTAAGCTATCCCTTAAAAAAAAATATTTTCAAACACGTTCAGGAGCAGCAAGAATAGGGAACAACGTAACTGAGTTCTGTTCTTGATTCATGATTCCAAGAAGGGCCTCTGGGGTGAAGGGGAGTACACTTGAGGGCTCCTGTACTGTTGTTTCCTCATGCTGTGGGTGTGGAAGGCACCCAGACTTTTCTATACTTTATTTCTAACGTTGACTAAAAAGACTTGAGGCTTCTAGACTGTCTGTAGCCTGTACTTTATGCTATAGCATAGAAACTCATGGCTCCATTGACTTAGATTCGGGCCTTTCTGGGTCTGGGTTATCCCTGAGGGTCCTTTCTGGACATTAAAAAGAAAAAAGAAAAAAAGCTGAGTCCTCAGTCTAGGGCCATGTTTGATCCCAGAAGGATTCCCAGCAATAGTAAGAGCTGTTTGGTAACGAGGTCTTGGGGAAGGGAGATTGGCCACGGTTTATGTTCTTCAGGTCTCTAAGATTAAGGGGGGCTAGAGAGACAGTTAATGCAACCTTCAGTGTGTGCCTGCCTTAGAGAACACATACGGACTGCTCCCTATCTTCTAGGGTCTAAGCCAATGAAGGAGAGTTAACTGGAATAAGAGCTGTATAGACCAGTGCGGGAGCCATGTCTGTTTGCCATCATCTATCACAGTCTCTGAGATTTTGTATAAAGGAGGAGGGTGATCTGTAGGAGAGGGGACACAGCTAATTCAGGTGGGGCTGGACTAGGCTCATGCTTTGCTCAGCTCCACTCCAGGCTCTATGAGATGATGAAGTAGGAAGTACTTTACAGTAGATACCAATGCGGGATGGGTCTGTAAAACTTTACTGCATTTCTTCTCCAGCCTCCCACAATGAGGTGATTTCCTGGAGCCAAGCCTAGCCCCTCCCCACACACACTGGAGGAGTGGGGATCTGAAATTGGACTAAGGGCTGCTCTACACTAGGACAGAAAGGGAACAGAGTGGCGCTGGGGAGGGTCAAGGAGATTCCTTTTATGATTATTAATGCTTATGCTCTTTGGATTTATTAAAGGTCTGACTTCACTGCATCCCACTGTCTAAGCAATTGTGTCTGTCACTTTTAGAAGACTCAAGAGCCTGTCCTCATCCCATGCTTAGCATGTAGGAGGTCTCAATACATATTTGTCGAGCTGCACCCCATTACCACCCTTCCCTTCCCTCCGTGCTCAGGCAAGGTTAGAACACTGCTAAAGTCTCCCCTCAACTTGCACCCCTGAAGGCATACAGCCCAGCCCCAACCACCACCCCCTACACACACACACACACACACACACAGAGAGAGAGAGAGAGAGAGAGAGAGAGAGAGAGAAATAAAATGTGTGGTTTTCTTCAGGGAATTATTTTAATTTTTTCTACATGCTGCGTAAAACTATTGGGTGAGCATTGAAGCATGAAGAAGCACTGTTGGCTTGATTGGTAACAGTTAAATAAGGAAGAGATTATGATGCTCACACTCACCAGTTCCAGCCTCCCAGACTTCAGGAGGACCTGTGCTTTCTCCCCAGGGGGTATACCATGGCTTGAGGGGAAGGGAATAGGGTTGATTTTGATCAGACCAGCCTGGCAAAGTTCACCAGCACTCTATGAGTTCTTTGCCACACACTCCCCTGCAGGCATGAACCTCTTATTCCCTGTAGCTAGCTGAAGAACTATCTCAGCTTGCCCAGGCTTGAGGGGGTTGGGACTGTGCCTCCAGCTCCCTTCATTTCTACCTCAGGCTTGAGCCCTTGTCTAGCCACAGCTGTAGCAGTTCAGCAGAGGCAACCAAGGCAGAAGACACAAAGCCAGAGGTCTCAGACCTCCCCTTCACGTGTGTGTGTGTGTGTGTGTGTGTGTGTGTGTGTCCTAGAAATTTACTTTCTCTCTGACCAGAAACTTCTGCTTGGGGTCTATCCCACTAAGCTGCCCCTGGACCAACTTTCAAGTCCCAGGCCTTAACATTACTCTGAGAGAGTAAATGAAGGGCTTCTTGGTCCCAAAAAGTGATAGTAGAGCAGAAGCCCACCTCTCTATTTTTTTCCCTAGAACCCACCCACTCTGGCAGCAGGAAAGAAGGGGAAAATCATGACTTACCTTCCCCGAGGGAGTGGGAAGAGGGGACACGGCCCACTCTGAGCAATTAGAGGAGAAAAAATAGGAAGAAAAATATCAACAGGACCTGGAAGGCAGCATCAGGTCCTTAGAGAAGTAAGTAAGTAAATAAATAAATAAGGATCCACCTTCTCTCCCCTCCCCCCCAAAAAGGGGCTGTGGGGGAGGGGCAAAGGAGCAGCACAAGGGCTTTTTAGTGCAACTGGGCATTAGAGAAATAGGAAAGGCTTCTATGTGAATTTAGGAGTTTGAAACTTTTGGAGGTTATTTATGTGAATGGCCTGAAGGCAAGCCTGTGAGTGGCTCTTGGGGGACCACGTGATGTCATTAAACCAAGTTTTATGGTGTAGGGAGAGCTGACAAACCCACAATATATTTACATCATATATAATCTTAACTGTCCAGCCACGCAGCTGCTGGTGAGGTTTAATGCTAGGACAGAGGGCCTGGCAGTTAGAGGGGACTACGGCGCTGGGGATGATGGTGAGAGAGGTTACATCTCTTCGCAAATGAATCCCAGGCAATCGATCGATCGCTGTAAGTTAATTCTCTGCCCCTCTTTTCTCTTTCAGACCCTTTCTCCCATTTACCTAACTCCCTTCCCCCCTCACTTGAAAGAAGAGGATTTTCACTCGTTAAGGGGAAAAAGAACAAGGCCTCCCCAGACTTCTTCAGGCTCGGGTGAGAGAAGGAGGAAAGCTACTGGGAAGTAGGAAGATGGAGGACCTTGTCTCCCTAGATGAGACCTCCCCTCTGTAGCCTTCATTCTGCCTGGCTGCTAGTCAGCAGGGCTAGAAAGAGACCCTCCACCTTCAGAGTTTTGCAAGGTCTCCCTTCTCCTCTGTAGATTGGGAAAAAAGACAAGCCAGAGCCAGAAACTTAGCTGTTTGGTTGTGGGGCTCTACACACCCTAAATACAAGTTCAAAATGCTTCTGGGGTCCCCTGTTCCAAGGAGAGGCCAGTTCACCTCTTGGTCCCTGGAAGAGTACTTGGAGAGAGTTCCCACTCTGGGGAGGAAGACAGGGAAAGACAGCTTTGTGGTTTCTGAACCCACAGACTGCTGCTTAGACTGATCTTAAAGGCCTAGGTGGGCAGCTAGTTCAGCCTCCAAAATCCAGGGCCTGAGTGTGTCTGGGGCCCTTAAGGCTTATTCCTTTCCCCAGTGCTAGCTACTTAGTTCCCAGAAGCCCCAGATTTGCCTAGGTAAAGCTAGGCCCTGGAGACCTAGAGGTCTCTGCTTAGTGTGCAGCAAAGATGTGCTGGATTTCGGTAAGGATGGAGGCAACTTATTTGCTAGGCTCTGGAAAGCCAACTACCTGGGGGTGGGAAGAGAAGAGGATGTGGCTCCCTAGGAATGGAACTAGCAAGACCCTGATTGTGCAAGTACCTTGTGGGCTCCCTTTAGGTTGATATCAAGGAGTAGTAATGGCAGCAAAAGCAAGAAGCTTGTACCCATCACACCTGTAAGGTGTATCTCCCAGGATGTTCGGGAAGCTAATCTAGAAACTTGTGACTCAGGGTACTTGTGCATTGGCTGGGAACAGGGAAGATGTGTAAAGACTGGAAGCCAGAGGGTTTCAAGGGGTCTGTGTGCACCTGCTTTGTGGGAAAAGATGTCAAAAGTTGTTAGCACAGCTCAGGGCACCCCACTGCAAGCAGTACAGCAGAGGCCCAAGGGCAGGAGGAGGTCAGCCAAGCCCCAACTTTACCACATCCCACTCATGCCTAAACTCTTAAGCACTAAAAGCCCAGGGATCAACGTGGAGGGCTCTCTGATGCCCTCCCTCAGGACCCTGATCTTGCTCCCTCCACCCTCTTGTCCCAACTTTTATGTCTTGCTGAGAATCTTAGACTATCCAGGAGCCCATTCAAAAAGTTTCTTCCTCTGGCTCTTTGCCTGCACCCTTCCACTCCCTGCTCTCCACCAGTCTGTGATTTTGAGGGTTTCTGTAAGCATTCTGATGGGCGTTTCTCTTGATCTCTTACCGACTTGTTCCTTCCCACAGGCGTCCCCAGGGCCTTTAACTAGAATTTAGTCTGAGCCAATGCTGCACTCCCTGGTAACACTCCAGCGCCCTCCCTGCCTCTTCAATCTCAACCCTTTCTCTTTCTTTCTGAGTAGAGTGGGAAGTGAGTTTTATGGATACACAGCATCTCTTGGGGACATTTGATACTTCTTGGCCCCCTTTTAATCTTCAGGCTCAAAAATTCCATTTCAATATCTTTTCTTCTTTCTTTAACAATAGTTCCTTTCTTCCTTCCGATGCTTTGTTTTGGTCAGGTTGATATACATGTATGCATATATGCGTGTGAATGTATGTATGTATGTGTGTGTGTA
>JADRCH010000346.1:554086-690538 GCA_019843965.1 Rhynchomys soricoides | reverse complement strand
CTCTCTCTCTCTCTCTCTCTCTCTCTCTCTCTCTCTCTCTCTCTCTCACCATAGCTGCTCAAAGCCATTCCGGCAGGTGCTGTGAGAAGAAGGCCAGGAAGCAGGAATCACACATATGCCATTAGTAGGGGAGCTCCTCTGCTCTGGGGCCTGGGCTGGGAAGGACAGTGGGTAGCAGGGATGTCAAGGTTTCTGAAATCTGCTTTTGTCAACCACTTCCTGTCTTTCTTCAGAGGGGGCTCAAGCCCTAGACTTCCAGAAATGACGTCAGGATCATTTGCATCCCGCTGCCTCAACCTGCCTAGTACTGCTGGGACCCTATCTCCAAGGCCCCTTGGCCAAGAGGGTTGGGTGAGTGTGTATGGGAGAGGGGAAATGGACTTCAGGATCTTTGAATGGGGTAGGGCAGCTCAGGCTCTCCAGCCTTCTAAGCTCAGCCTGGGCCCCTCCCCATCCAACCTCCACTGAAGCCCTCATTGAACTTCCTCTTCCTGCGAAAGAAGGGCGCTGCCCTGTGACCTACACAGACTGCAACACGATTGCGATAATGGAGACCACTGGAAAGGCACAGGATCCGAGGCCCACGGGGCCCACTGGAGGCCGGAGAGGAGACTCTGGGCGGGGGCTGAATCACAGCCTCCCGACAGCCCCCAATGCCCAGACATTGGAGTCGAGCTGGGAGCCACCCATCTTTTGCAAGGGAGGATTGTCAGTCTGGTGGGGTGTGCAATGGTGAGCACCCCAGCTTCTGCCAGCCATCCCCCCACCCCACCCCCCCAGCAGCAGCACCACACACACAAAAAATTGGATACATTTTGAATAAAGCGATTCGGTTCCTTATCCGGGGACTGGGTTGCTCGGTGTGATTGGCCGGCGGAGTCACATGGTGAAAGTAACTTTACAGGGTCGCTAGCTAGTAGGAGGGCTTTATGGAGCAGAAAAACGACAAAGCGAGAAAAATTATTTTCCACTCCAGAAATTAATGATCATGAGCTCGTATTTGATGGACTCTAACTACATCGATCCGAAATTTCCTCCATGCGAAGAATATTCGCAAAATAGCTACATCCCTGAACATAGTCCGGAATATTACGGCCGGACCAGGGAATCGGGATTCCAGCATCACCACCAGGAGCTGTACCCACCACCGCCTCCGCGCCCTAGCTACCCTGAGCGTCAGTATAGCTGCACCAGTCTCCAGGGGCCTGGCAATTCGCGAGCCCACGGGCCGGCCCAGGCGGGCCACCACCACCCTGAGAAATCGCAGCCGCTCTGCGAGCCGGCGCCTCTCTCAGGCGCCTCTGCCTCCCCGTCCCCAGCCCCGCCAGCCTGCAGCCAGCCAGCCCCTGACCATCCCTCCAGCGCCGCCAGCAAGCAGCCCATAGTCTACCCTTGGATGAAAAAAATTCACGTTAGCACGGGTAGGCAACTTTGCTTTTTGCCCCCCTCCCTTCCCCGGAGCTCCCCACCCTCCCTGGCCCCCTCTGGCCCCGTCCTCCTTTCTCTCCTTCCCCCTCTCTCTCCAGGAGCGACTCTGGGTTAGCACAATTGAACTGGATTTACGAGCGAGAATGGGTAATTACATCCCCCATAAATTTTATGGCTTAGCTACTCTGGGCAGTCCGAGCCATGTGCTACGATCTGTTATGTATGTGTGAAAACTATGCTCGCTTTCTAAGGGCGCATAAATAATTCAGTGTCGTTACAATGAGGATTCCCCTCTTATTACACTACAAAGTCTCTAGCTTCCTTCAACTTCTTTATAACCCATTTAGCTTGATGACTTTATTTCCACCCTGTTCCTCAAAGCTGAGGATGGGGTGAGGGTGGGGGCAGGGAGCCTGCTGCCTCTGAACCCCACTATTTGCTTCCCCTCCCCCTCCCCCAGTGAACCCCAATTATAACGGAGGGGAGCCCAAGCGCTCGAGGACAGCCTACACCCGGCAGCAGGTCCTGGAATTAGAGAAAGAGTTTCATTACAACCGCTACCTGACCCGAAGGAGAAGGATCGAGATCGCCCACTCGCTGTGCCTCTCTGAGAGGCAGATCAAAATCTGGTTCCAAAACCGTCGCATGAAATGGAAGAAGGACCACCGACTCCCCAACACCAAAGTGAGGTCAGCGCCCCCGGCCGGCGCTGCGCCCAGCACCCTCTCGGCAGCCACCCCCGGCACTTCTGAAGACCACTCCCAGAGCGCCACGCCGCCGGAGCAGCAACGGGCAGAGGACATCACCAGGTTATAAGACATAACTTACACCCCTGCCCCCACCCTGTGCTCCGTGCCCCCTCACACACAAATTGACTCTTATTTATAGAATTTAATATATATATATTTTTGGTTCTTTTTTCTCTCTTCCTTCTGCCTCCTCCCTTGTCAGTTCCAAACAGACAAAACAGATAAACAAACAAGCCCCTTGCCCTTTTCCCTTCGCTGTTGAGGACCCCTTTAAGCATGTGGTGTTGTCTTAGCATGGTACCTGCTGGGTTTTATTTTTTGTTTTGTTTTGCTTTGCTTTGCTTTTAAGGCCATTGGGGGGGTATTTATTTTTTAAGAAAAAAGCTGCAAAAATTATATATTGCAAGGTGTGATGGTCTGGCTTGGGTGAATTTCAGGAGAAATGAGGAAAAGAAAAAGGAAAGGGAGATTTGTAAGTGAATTCTCACCCTCTTTCCTCCTCCTCCTCCCCCCCCCTCCTTAGGCCTTTTGCATTGAAAATGCACCAGGGGAGGTTAGTGAGGGGGGAAGTCATTTTAAGGAGAACTAAGGAGAACAAAGCTATGAAGTTCTTTTGTATTCTTGTGGGGGGGTGGGAGGAGGGGGGAGGACAGCAAACAAAGCTAAATGCATCTGGAGAGCCTCTGGGAGCTGTTCAGTTTGAGGAGCCAAAAGAAAATAAAAATGAACTTTCAGTTCAGAGAGGCAGTCTATAGGTAGATGCTCCCCTACCCCTCATTGTGGTTATTGTGTTTTTGGACTGAATTTACTTGATTATTGTAAAACTTGCAATAAAGAATTTTAGTGTTGATGTGAAATGCCCCGTGATCAATAATAAACCAGTGGCTGTGAATTAGTTTTACGTCAGTGTCTGATGGTTTCTTTTTAATCCCCCTGTTTCTGGCCTGGTGACACCTTACCCTCTCTATAGTTGTCTAAGTTTACACTGAGCAAACACACAAAGGTTAACACTTGACTTCAGGTGTTCAGTGCCTTTTGAAAGGGAGTCTGGGGTAAGGGATGTGGCAGACCGTGGAGGGTGCAAATGTCCCATCTCTGACTTCTCAGGGAAATCAGACCTGGGGGTCCTTACAGTGAAGCTGAATGTGGGGTGGGGGGTCTTCACTTTTCCTTAGTCAGACTCAGTCCCTTCTTTTTCATACCCCACCCTCTCTGTCTTTTAGACCTGACAAATCTGCAGACTAGAATGCAAGTTTAGAGAAAGGGAAGGAAAAAGTTTTCTCCTGTTTCAGGACTTGTTGGAGCAAGACCTTGAGGAAGATGCCCCTTCTTCAGTTAGGCTCTCCTGAAGGGATAAAGGGTTTAGAACTGGTGATTCGGAAGCTGCAAGGTGACCCGCCAGGATGGCGTATTTGTTTGCTTAGCCTTGGGGGAAAAGGTAGAGTGGACGCTAGAGGCTTGTAAGGTCTCTGGCATGGATAGGCCTCAAAGACTGAAGCCTGTAGTAGCAAAGATAGGACTTTTATGTTTTTCTGGAACTCTTGATCATGATCTACCAGGTGTTAAGGAAAAATGTTAGCGATTCAAGGACTAAGCTCTTCCTATAATCTCCTATGTCTTGGCAAAACTTGGAGGACATACTGAGCTGACTCTGTGGTTCTAAGATACATAGAGTTTTCTTGAGGATGGGGAGGTGTACCACCAGGAAAACAAAAAAACAAAACAAAACAAACAAACAAAAGACAAAAACTAAAGACTAATTCAGTTCAAAGGATCCCAGGTAGCCCTATCAAGTCCTAGAGACCAGGCCCTAAGCTCTTTTTTTTTTGGTTAGGTTAAGGTGAGGAGAGCAGTTGGGAGCTTTTCCCTAAACTTCTGCATGGAGGGCACTCAAGAGTGGGAGAGGGAGAGGCAATCTGGATTACCTTCCTCTTCTTTGAATCTTTGACCTAGAGGCAACAGCAGACAGAAGAGGCACCAAGTTGTAAAAATCTATTTGATATGATTTAATTTTCTTTTCTCTTGAACTACTTGATGTCTGAATCTTGGAGCAGAGTCTGTGTGTGTCTCTGGAGTTGGCAATGTGTTGCTGGTGTGGGGTGGGGAGTCCACTTAGTCCCTGAGGTCTACTTTCTCCTCTCTCAGTAGTACCCTGGAGACAGCAAAACATGCTATTTACAGTGTGAGGAAGCAAAGGTAACAATTATCTGGAGTTATTTTATGTAATCAAGTGAATTAGGGACCTGACCTGACCATATCCCCAATCATCTTGAGGCTATTTGCCTTTAGGCTTGAGGTGGTGGTGATAGGGTATTGCTAACTGCATTTGAAAAGAGAGAAGGAAGGTCTGAGAAATAGATAGGTCAGGGTGTCTTTTTTGAACCTGGAAAGGTGAGATGGCAAGGAGTGGAAATGTCTTCAGACCCACTGTTCTCACCTGGCTTTGAGCTTTGCAGAGTTATAGGAGAGAGCTTATTTCTGAAGTTTCTCCTGGCTCTTTCTGAAGGGACACTCCAGAACTTAGGGAAAACAGTTTGTAAGGGCTGAGAAATCTATTTCCCTTTCTCTGCAGGCTTCTGTTTTCGTTCTTTTTGTGGCATATGTAGTCATTATTTTAGGGTCTCTGCTCTTCTTGATCTGGAAAAAGGGGAAAGTCCCAAATTCATACATTCTTGACAAATGTAGCAAAATTTTAAAAAAAAAATTTTTTTTTTTACACTAGGGTTTTTGAAGAATTGGGCCTCTGACCCCCAGGAATCTCTTCTTCTTTCTCCAAAGTTTTCCTGTGCCTGAGCCCTGACCACCCAGAAAGCCTTCAGTTTAGCTGGGCAGGGTGAAACATGGGGCTAACCTGGGGCTGGGCCCCAAGCTCTAGCAGTCCTGATTTCAATGCTCCTGATGCTTCCCTGGCCTCACTGGGAAGTGGAGGGCTAGGCTTTTATTTAAGTTGAGTAAAGCAGTGGGGAAAGGCTGGGGGGGAGGACTCAGCCCAGGTTCACGGGAAGGACAGAGCATTTTCTCTCCCATTGCCTTTCTATTCAGTAGAGCCTCTGACCTCTCCCCCACCCCCATCTTCCACCCTCCGAAGCCTAGTCCTTGCTCAGGTCCTGGCCTCCAGATAGGATGCCCCAGCTTTTGTAGGACTGGGGATTTCTTGCCCAGACCCATGGGAGAGGAACGAGTGTGAATGTCTGCTAGCCCCGCATTGTATCATCTTCAGTGGCCAAGTAAAACGAAGACCTGTGAACCGCGGGGGACATCAACCTTCCAAGGCCCTTCTTTCCAAGCATCAGGAGATCCCCACAAGCCCTAAATCCCTTGCTGTGTAAGTAGCCAGCACTCAACCTTCTCTGGGGTAAAGAGCACAAGTCTAAACTGTCTTTCACTAAATTTTTATTTCAACTCTAGTTGTTTGAGAGGGCGGGAAGTCAAACATAAGATGGAAAGGGTCTGCTTGGAGGAAATGGGAGTCCACACACTGAGGGTTGTGAGAAAACAGCTCAAAAAAAAAAAAAAAAAAAGAGTGAGTGAAGGAAGTAAGGCTTGGTGGAGGAAAGGCCTGGGTTACTTTGTTTCTCTGAGGATCTCTTGCAGTTTGTTTCCTACAGTTCTGAATGTTTTAGTTTTCTTCTGCGGACTTGCATATTGAAAATCCGAAGTGTGTATGTGTGTGTGTAAGAGGTTTACCAAAGTGTACCCTCTGCTAGGGGGGTTCTCTGTTTTCCTAAGATTCAGGACTAACCCAGAAAGGGCTCTTAAGAGGGCATCATGACAAGGAGGAGCAGTGTGCTGGGCACTTCAATCCTTTCCTCGGCTTTTTGCCAGGTCCTGGGGTAGCATGGTGCTGTATTCACAAAGCCACATCTCCAGGTTTTCCTCTGCTTTTATCTGGCACTCCACCTTTGGACAGCCAATTCAAATTAAAATGCCTCCTTTCCTAGAGACCTCTCCGAGGCTTGGTAAAAGAAATGGAAGGTCCTCTAACTCTAGCGGCCACCAAAGCAGATGGAATATTTATTGCCTCTCTGGATGTCATTACCTAAGAATACATTTTTATGAACCTCCTAATCTGTTAGCTTGATTTATCTGGATGGGCAGAAGCCCAAAATAAACATTTGCAGAATTTAGGTGGGGAAAAAAAAAGTCTTTGCCTCTGACCAAGCTCCTCATAGAACTGACTACTCCTCTCAGAGTTCTTGTTCTGCACTTGGCATCTCTAACCCTGATTTTAATCTTTTTTTTCCCTCTGTGGTGTGTGGCAAATTGGGGGTATGCCTCTTGAGAATTAAAAATGGTGAGATGTTTGAGACGTACTGTTTGAACCAGAGAGTTGAAGCCTTGCATACCTTACAACCTGCCCCTCAGGGAGTGCCATTTCCTTTGGAGGTTGGAAAACTAGCAGAAGCTAAGGCCAAAGGAAAGGAGATTTAGCCATAGACTTCCCAAAGCGCTGGAGTGGGGAGGCGCGCGGGGGGGGGCTTTGGGGGGGGGGAGTTGGCGCTCAGACTATTCTCTCTATTTCCCAGGCCAACCTTACCCTTCACCCCACCTCACCCTGCTTTCTTTGATATTAGCTCTGCATCTTTTTACCACTGAGGTTCTAGAGGAACACACATCCATGCAAGCTGCGGGAAAGGCCCCAGTGGCTCTCCTTCCCACCAGGCCCAGAGAAAGATTCCGAAGGAAGGCGGGTGTGTGAGTGGGGGGGTGGGGGGGAAGATCAGGCAGGGAGAGAGGGTTACAGAGTACAACAAAAGGGAAGGTTCATTTTAAATGTCCCTCAACGACTGCTGGAGCCCCCAATTTGTAGTTCTCGGGGACCTGCTCCCCTTACCCCAGGGATAAAGGCAAAGCGGAGGCAGTGTCATCACGGCTCACTTCCTTGTTTCGGACTCCCTCTTTTCCCAGCCCAAGTTTAGAAACTGAGAGAAAAAAGTATATTTGAATTCGGCGGTGATGGTGATGGGGGTGCAGACACGCTGAGACAGTGTGGGCACTGCCAAGCAACCAGCCAGACCTTAGCTTCTCATTCCCAGCCTCTGGCTTGCCTGGGAAGCCCCGCGCGCAAAAGAATCTGGCAAAAAAGCGACAGTTTCACTTGAGGTTGGCGGGAGAGGGCAGCTCTTTTCTCGGGACTGTCGGAGGGCGGGGTCTCTGGACCGAGAAACGGGGAAATAAGACCTGGTGGGGCAAGGGTTACTTTGGGCTCCAAGTCCCGTCCGCCCTGGGAGGGGGGTCGCCTTCACCTAGGTCATGACCCCTGAGCTCTGGCTACGGACAATAGGGCTCGGGGTAAGGAGTGCGGGGGTGAGGGCCCGCTGGGCGGGTTCACTACCCGGTGAACTCCGAAGCCTGGGGTCTCGTCCTGCGGATCCCAATCTCCTTTCTTTCCCCTATCACACCTCTTTCCCAGCCAACCCTCTACCTCACAGAAAATTAAGCAGACTCTCAATTACTCCTCGACCAACATGCCACTTAACCAAATAAGGAGATTTCATTTTGTTTTTCTTTAGAAATGAGTTTTCTCCGAGTTAACCCGCAGGAAACACAACCCTTTGGAGATTTCTGAGGGTATGGAGAGGGCGAAGAGCTCGTTTGAGCTCTGCCAAGGGCTGCCAGAAAGATCACAGACCATCAAACCAACCATCATCAGAACTGCAGACCAGAAAGCCCTTCTTGCAAGAAGTGGCTGCATAGTTGCTGTGGCCTTTGACTCTATGCCAGGTTAGGATTTGACTTTTTATTAAAAAGAGAAGCGTTCTTAAACCCGATGGGCTGTTGATAAGGGACTGGAAGGTGAGTCACTTAGAAGTCCTCCAAACTGGTTTGTTCTTGTTGGGGTGGTGCCTCCTAGCTTTGGTAATAACCAAGCTCTTAGTGTGACTCTGCTTTTTTGGGTAAAAATGTATCTGTAAGTTGGTACATGTTGAATCTTTCCACTCAGATGAAACAGATTTTAGGAAGTTAAGATTACAGACTGGGGTTTGGGTTCTAGCTGGAGGAATGAACTCAGCTCCTTTGAGAGCAGGAGTGTGGGAGCTGTGGATCACTATGTGTGTACTTTCCCCAGCTTGGGCCTTGTCTGCTGCACCTGGCTCAGGTGTAGGGGGGTGTGGTTGTTATCATCTCACCTGGGAACTTCCTTAGGGGCTGGGGGCTGGGGCTCAGTCTCAGAGAGTTTCAAATCATTTTGGAATGTGACAGCCTCCCGCTCTGTCTTTTCTTGACTGTCATGTCTACTGCCTTCTGCACTTGAGGTCTGCCTTTCCCTGCATTTTTACCCCCTTTCTTTTCCTGCAGTAACCCTCTGAGATAATGGCCAATCCCAGTTTGCCTCCTAAGAACCCTGCCCCCAACTGTAAAAGCAAAGGAAGGAGAGCCAAAAGGTGATAGTTTTGGAGAGACAGCTAAGGTTCAAAGGTTCCTGGATGGGCCTCCAGGCCTGGCCTCCTCAGACCGGATCTGACTACTCCAGAGTGGTCCCTGGGCCAGCAGCAAAGAGAACAAGGTTTTATAGCAGGGCAGATGTTGCCTCAGCAATCTCACAAGATCCCCCTTTATCTCTTCCAAGGCAGAGCCTCCAATCTCCTCTATACCTTTGTTCTTCCCCCTTTTCTCCCTCCCCCCCCCCTTCTTCTGTTTGATCCTCTCCACCCTCCTCCCCAAATTGTTTCTTCAGATCTGGAAGCATCTGTTCCTGTCTGCCCCTCCCCCATACTCTTCTTCTCTTCCGCCCTCCACCTCAAGCAGTTACAAAAGGCTCTGATACATCACCACCCAGATATCTGAGGCCAGAACTTGTGCTCCCTTTATTCGCCCAGTTAGAGAGGGTCCTGGGGGTGTACAGTTTAAGTCTTGGTGTCAGGACCCACTCCTTCTCCTACTGAGACAATTATCCACTAAATTAAGATTAAAAACTAGGAATCCTGGATGGAAAGGCTTGGCCCTAGATTATTAGACAACTGTGCTGTTCTCGGCTGGGTTTTTGTGAGCTCAGCCATGGGCACTCCTCATTCTAACCTTAGACTGGACATGCCCTTTCTAACCTCTCTCCCTGGCCATGCATTTCTTTCTGTCTTTCTTCAAATCACAATTCTTTCTTTCTTCTAATTACTTCCCCATTCATCCCTTCTCTTTGCTGCAAAGTGATTTCTTAACAATTAGAAGGTCTCCAGTCTCCTTCAGAATTTTCCAATCTAAAGTGGAGAGGCCAAGGCACTCTCCGTAGTCTGCACATTGCTGGGCCTCTCTTCTCTGTCTTCCAGAAAAATTTTAAAAAAAGTATTTTAAAATGATTCCTTTACAGCCTTCTTCCTGAATGCATCCTCTGATGAGATCCTTCTGATTCCAGAAGTTTGGAAGGGATCATGATAGCCCTAGTTAGGTAGACAATAGCCAGCCTCTCTTCTCTTGGTCAATTTACTTGTGTATAGGACTAGATAACTTAAATGCAAGCTCTTGAGCACTGTTGGGTAGACCTGCTTCTAGCAAAAGCAACTGTATAGCCCCTGGGCACCAAAATAGAGTAATCCCGAGGTCCTTATCCCAGTGCCCAACTGAAAAGAGTAACTTTTCTCCTTGGCCTCCTTTCAACCTTGTCCTGTGGTCCAGCTCTGCTGGAGACTTGTCTCCTTTATCCTACAAGAGCAGCAGTTGGTCAAGAGCCTCAGATTTGTGCTTCCAGTGGTTTATCCCTCAGTTTCCATGGTGACAAAGGCAGCTGAACTGCCTACCAACACACACACACACACACACACACACACACACACACACACACACTGTAGACCTTGATGGCACAAGAATCTTTAATGTTCTGGAGGGATGACAGTGGAAAAAATCTCGTCTGATTAATTATCCCATAGTTCTTTCTCCCAGCATACATATTTACGTATAGGTACAGCTTCAAACATGTGATACACACATGCAAAACCCAAAATATGCTTATGTCTCTGTACATGAGTGGTAACTTTGCTGAATGCAGCCTATGTCTGTGTGTATGTATGTGCAGAAGCTATGAAAGGCACAGAATAGCATCTAAACCAGGCACTTAGGAAATAAATTCTTTCGCTTACCTCTAATGTTCCTGGTACCACAGGTTTGGGCTGCTGGTATTCTGTGGACCATATGGCCTAAGGACTCAGCTTTATGTTTAACTTGATTCCTTATGCCTGGGGTGGCTACGAGGAAAGAGGTGGGCATCACAGGACTATCTAGATCAGAATCCTTACCTATCTCCCTTGCTTCAATGTTAAAATTAAATAAAATCCACAAATGCTTATTTAGCCCTCCAATCTCCACATTACAACTCTGGGTCACACCTTGAAAACAATCACTACTACAGCAACACAGAAAGAACCATATACCTATGTGCTAGGCCTGTTAGCTGTCTTCTTAGGGTATTGTGGGGATCAATGGATTACTGTTCAAGAAACATTTGGATTTATACTGGCATACTGTAAGTGTTCAGGAGTGTTATCTGTTACTCGTGTTAACAAGAACCTGCTATGAGCTCGGCAGTGGTTTAGATTCACTATCTCATTTAAGCCTTAACATGCTAAGAAAGTTATTACATTTTCATTTGACAAAAGAGATGTTGAAGCTGGGCTTGGTGGTATACGCCTTTCATCTCAGCACTTGGATGGCAGAGGCAGCAGACCTCTGTGTCATGGCCAGTATGGTTTACATAGTGATTTCCAGGACAGTCAAGGCTATGTAGAAAGACTGCCTCAGAGAGAAAGGAGGAAGGGGTGACAAACAAACCCTAGGAGGCCAAGAATGTGCTTCACTGGGAGGGCCCAGGATCTACTTGGGTTTGCCTGACCTCTGACTGGATGCTCAGAACTGTTCCATTTAATTGCTTATGGTGGATATAGAGTGTGGTTGATAAAATGAGATGGTTTGGTAAGAAGCCATGGTGAGGCAATGGGAGCCTCAAATGGAGGCAAGAAGAACCAGAGGAGCTTGGGCTTTGCTGCCTTCATGGGTTCTCATCATCATCAGGCTGGTAGTTCTCAATATTTGGTATAATAATATAAATTAGTAGACATTCAGACTGGAGATGTAGCTCAGTTCTGGTAGAGTGTTTACCTAGCATGCATGAGGCCTCTGGTTCAATCCCTAGCACCACATAAAACAGACATGGTAGTGCATACCTGGAGACCCAGCATTTAAAAGGTGGAGGCAGAAGGATCAGGCTACAAGAGACCATCTCTAAAACTTGTGTGTGTGTGTGTGTGTGTGTGTGTGTGTGTGTGTGTGTGTGAATAATTTTAAGGACCACTGAGCAGTGGTGGCACATGCTTTTAATCTTAGCACTTGGAGGCAGAGGCAGGTGGATCTTTGAGATCTAGGCTAGCCTGGTCTACAGTGTGAGTTCTAGGATAGCCTGGGCTACACAATGAAACCCTGACTCAAAAAAAAAAATTTCAAGGAGCATATTAGTAGGGTAGATTGTATCTTTCTAAAATAATATTTACAGATAACAAACTTTTAATGGAAAATGAGTATTTTCTAAAACAGAAACAATGTATTGCAATATGTTGTTAATTTAATCATATTGTCCTTCCACATTGTTGCACATTCCTTTCAGTGAAGCCTCTGAGGCACTCAGCCTAGTACAGATAGGAAACTATCAATGCTACAGGTTTTAGACAGAGGCTCCAGAACCCCCCAGGTTCTTGTACAACCAACAGAACCCACACTATAGTAATTATTTTGGACATCATTTTAACTTTTGAAGGGTGTTTCTAACCTTCAAACTCAACACCGTTTTACTATATCACATGATATTCAATTTGAGCTATTTTAGGCAAGTTTCTAAATTTTTCTCTCTTATAGAATTACTGAGGTAGACACAGAGATACAGAGTTACATAGATGGTAAATATATATATTATACAAACCACAATGCACTTTTTATTATTTTAACAGAGCTATATAGAATAAAATATAAAATAATGGGCAAAGCAGCTTTCATACATCTGGGAGATAGGAGGCTCAACAATTAATATGAATCTTGGTTTTCAAAAGGAAAATCTGAGCCAAGGCAGAGCAATGTGACTTATTGATAACCACATGGTCAGCAGACACTGGAATAGATTAGAACTCCAGTTCTCTGGCCCTGGATATGTGCTCACCTCATCTCAGGCCTTTCTCTAGAGACATGGTTGTTCAGAGTGTCTCAGGAAGGTAGGTGAGCACTGTGTGGAAGTATGTAATGTTTGTATTATTTGAATATATCTATGAAAAGAAAGAAGTATGCCTCTCACCCTTGCATGCTAAGTTACAGCTCTGTGAGAAGTACAGGGCACCAGTCTTCTAATGTTTTTCCATCCTCACCAGGGTCCCAGAGTGATATATCTGATCTCAGGAGTACCTCTTTCTCCCAAGCTCACTACTGGCATATTCTTAACGACATTACATAGAAATCTCAGCTTTTCACATGAACACATGGAACAAGCTCACTTGGGGATAGAAATCTGATGTATATTGTTTTTCCTATCTATCACATTTGAGATACATTTGCCGCTAGTGTGCCACTAAGGCAATCATATCTGCGTGAACAGGACCCTCTGGTGTCCATATAGCTGCTTAGGTATGCCCCGAATGAATGTATGAGCAACTGGAGTCTTGGTCCTTTTCATTAATCTCATAAGTATTTATAGTGTGTATTTTGCGGTTTCCTGAAGCTCATGTTTATGTAGAAGAGCCCCCAGTAGAAGTCAGTCTTGAATTCAGCCAAGCCTTTTGTTCTCAGTTACCTTGAGCAAATCTCTTGCCAGGTAAGAGTCTCCACTTCTTCATCAACCTAATGTGCAGATGCTATAGTTTCCATAGCAGCTCAAGATAGTAGGAGACTCTTGAGTGAATATGATTCATTTCTCTTACAGAAGAGTCCATTGAGAATTGTAGGGAGAATGATATTATCAGGCACTGTACTCAGCTCCTCATTTCAACAGCAGCCTATCCACAACCAACCTAGCTCTATATCTTCTCCTTACTCCACATTGCTACAAATATTTTGAAGCAAATCACAGATGTATAATTTCTTTTGAAAGTATTTCTACTGGCTATTCTAAAAGATTTGTTTTTTTGCAACAGGGCTACAGTATGATTATGATACCTATCAAATTTTTTAGGAAAATCATTTGGCTTTAAAGAGTAAAAAAGGGTCTAAGAAATGCAGAGCAGTTGTCTCCCCTGTGTCTCATGTTTAGGGCTGATAAATGTCAATAATAGAAAATGAAAACAGTGGGGGGAAAGATGACATTTCCATGTTTATCTCCGTATCTAAGTCCCAGGCAACTGCCAGCTCCTCCCCTGTCCTCAATGGGTCTATTAAAAATAAGCTGAGAGGCGACCCTGGAGGTTCAGATATGGGGGCTGCCAAAAGGGGCTCTTGGAAGATACGGCAAATCTCAAACTGGAAGAAAACAGGACTTGAGCCAACAGGAATTGAGTGAAGGGCTTGCCCAGCCATTCTTCAGCATCAGATTTCTTCCCTGGCTTGCCAAAAGCTTGAGAGATGTCTTAAGTCACCTTGGTGTTAATGGCCCCTACATGTAATAGCATCTTCACACCAATATCCAAAAAGAGACTGCATGGAGGCACAGGCGAGCTGCTTACTCAAACTCGGGCCATTTACAAACTAATGCAAAGACAGAGAGACTGATGCAAATGTACAACTACCCATTTGTACCATTTGTAGTTTGTACCAGCAAACTCCGTGAGATACAAACCCAAGCACCCATGCATGTGTGAGGATACAAGCACACCAGTCCCAGAACCAAATGTAAAAGCCAAAGGCAGGTATGCAAATGCACTGGAGCCAAGCTCTATTCTCTGTTGTATCAACAAGTGGGCCAAAATTTGACCAAATCTACATTCCGAGAGGTGCATGAGTGTGTGTGTGTGTGTGTGTGTGTGTGTGTAAGAATTCTTCTGATACTCTCAACAACATAAAGGGTTCTTCTCTTTGTAATACCCAGTAATGCAAATTGTATTTCCATGACTATAAGAGAATATCATTTCCCTATATTTCTGAGTCTTTTGAGTTTGTTCTTCTGTTATTCACATTTCTCATGGTCTTCCTTCTGCCCTTGACTGTACATGTTCTTTATCTGGAGGACTTACATCATCTAAGGGAATGCTGTGTGCTGAACTGCCTGACCCAAGAGGCATCTTAGGGATGTACTTTCACTGGGCCTGAGTGAGGCTGTGTCAGTTGTCTGGGGTCAATTTTTCTGAGTGAACGTACCAGTCAATTAAAGAATTAGGGTGATGGGATGGCTGGATTGGGTAAGGTTGAGTAAGCCTTGTATAGCCACAGAGTAATTCTGAGTCAGAAAAGTTAGACAATATCTGACAGTTTGTAAAACAAAGACCCTCAATTGAAGAGGGATAAACCAGTAAGACCAGTTGGACTGTGTTAAGTATCAACCAACTACCTAAAAGGTTTCTTTTCAGCCATTTTTATACTTCGTGTATATATGTGTATGTGTGTGTGAATGTGTGTGTGTGTGTGTAGAAAAATTTGTAGAAGTTGGTTCTGTCTTTCCACCATTTAGATTCCAGGGATCAGCCTCAGTTGGTTGGGCTTGGCAGCAAGCACCTCTTTGCTCACTGAGCTCTCTCACCAACCCCTTCTAACCCATTTTTTGAGAGATGCAGTGACAGCATCTGATAGCTGCAGAACATAAATGTGTTTGGACCCTGGACTACCGCTGGCAGTGGGAAAGGGGGAGGTTGTACCAGTGGCTTGCATTTGGAAGGACACGGCAGTGGCATAGGACGTGTTTCTGATCACATGTATATGTGATCATGTAGCATCACTGAGGCTAACATCAAGAACACAAGATATAGAAGAATCTTGGAGACCGTGTAGAAACTAAACTTGGAGAGTTTTAAGTGACTCTTCCAAGATCATAGAACAAGCACATGGCCTAGACACATTTAGAGACTGTGTTGGTTTGCTAGGGTTACTGTAACAGACTAGAACAACAGAAATGTTCTGGAATCCTGATCAAGTCCAAGAGTTAGCTCTGTTGGTTTCTCCTAAGGCTGCTTTGTTTGGATTGGAGGTGACCAGCGTGTCTTTCAGTCATCAATTGGTCTATGTATGTGAACTAGCCTTTTCTTATAAGGACACAGTCCATCCTGGATGGAGGGGTCCGCCTTCAGGATCTCATTTAAAATCAATGACCTCATCACAAACTACAGTCACATTTGGAAGCACTGGAAATTAGGAATTCAACATACCCACCTTTGAAGAGATAGAGCTAAGCCCATAACTGAACCATGACCTTGGACTTACAGTTATGTTGCCAGTATGCCCACATCAGACTGAATAATCAGTGAATTTGACTTCTGAACTTGTCAATTCTTATTTGTTTCCTAGTCCTGGGAAAGTTGTTGTTTCTTTGTTCATTAATTTTTAAACTGAGCCAAGTGTGGGTTGTGTGTGCCTTTAATCCCAGCAGGTGGAAGGCAGAGGCAGGTGTATCTCTATGAACTCAAGGCCAGCCTGGTCTATATAGCAAACTCAAGGACACCCAGAGCTGCTGAAAAGACCCTATCTCAAAACACCAAAACTATTTTTTAGAGATTTATTTATTTTATGTATGTGAGTATACTGTACACTGTCTTCAGACACATCAGAAGAGGATATAGGATCCCATTACAGATGGTTGTGAACCACTATATGTGGTTGCTGGGAATTGAACTCAAGGACCTCTGGAAGAGCAGTCAATGCCCTTAACTGATGAGCAATCTCACTAGCTCCCCTAAAATATTTTTAAATTTATTTTTCTTTATGGTGCTATGGATTGGACCCAGGGACTTGTGAATGCTAGCAAGTGTTCTGTACTAACCTGTATCCCCATTTCTTTTTATTATTGGAAATGGGGATGGAGGGTGTCTCACTACCCAGGCTGGCTTTGAACACACTCTATAATCAAGGCAGACCTTGACTTTCAATCCTCCTTCTTCAATTTCCCAAGTAGTTGGGATTCCAGACCCATTTAGAGTCAACAAGAGACTGAAAAGCATTTCTTGGTGTCAAGGCCCAGAGAAAGGCAGAGCAAACCCGAAGGAAGGAGGAGCAAACCCAAAGGAAGGCTCTATGACTATATAGGCATTCTTTTAGAACTATTTAACTTTTTAGTGTGTGTGAGTGTTTTGCCGGTGTGTGTGTGTGTGTGTGTGTGTGTGTGTGTGTGTGTACTATGTGCATACTTGGTACTCACAGATTTCAGAAGAGATTGTTAGTTCCCCTGGTACTGGAGTTAAGGATGGCTATGAATCTCCATGTGAGTACTGGGAACTGAACCTGGATTCCTCTACAGTTCCTGCAGCTTTAACCACTGAGCCACCTCTCCAACCCATAGGCAAGTATTTTAAGCCAGACTCATATGACTGAAATAAACTCAGTGAGACCCTACCTGAGGTGCTCAAAGAACCCAGCTATCTGGCAACTGTCAAATCTGACAAGTTCTCTCTAGAATGTAACCAGAATTCACCATGTTGCACTCAACCCTACCACCTGCCTCCAGGTCTGAACTGGGCAGGTTGGTGTCAGCTTTGTCCAGAACCAGGTAAGAGGCTCCACAACTTTTTGTGTCTTGTTCTTTCTTCTTCTCAATTTGAGAGTGGGGAAGTCCAAGGCAAGAGCTGTCCTCTCTTCTCTGCCCAGGAATGCTAGGAAAGTGACTGACTGCTGCTTAAGGTGCTGCAGATACAGTGAGAAAATGGCCTCCGAATACCACAAAAATCATTGGTGGGCTCTGGTGGGATTATGGAGTATCCTGTATGATGTAGCATGTGCCCTAAAATGGACATAACAGAGTATGAGAATTCATTGTCTTCAGATGTGCCATGGAAATTAAGTTTTTGTTTGGGGGTTTGATGGGAAGGATTCCAGAAGCTTTACAGCTGAAGAACAAAGAGAACCACTGTCAGGGAAGAGCTTTAGAAAATACTTACTGGAATCGGTACCTGAATTGTGTTTCGATCTGAGCCTCAGTTTCCCTTCCTTTGCAGTAGATTTGATTAGGCATCACAAAGATCCTCCCAGTTCTGAGATTTAAGCAAAGACTGGAGGTTGCTGGGGGCAGGGAGAAGGAACACCCTTTGTAGCAAATCAAATGATGGACTATGTGTCTCTCTGAACCAAACCAGGCACAGAAAACTCTCCATCTTCATTCCAGAGTTGGTGGGGGTGGGGGAATAGGGTGTCTCCTTATTTGACAACTCAACCTTTTCCACAGGGCCCCTGCAGACACACCATCGGGAGCTGTATCCCTTAAGGACCCTGCTCACTGGGGAGAGAAGCCAGGGAAATGGGGTGGGCAGCTGGGGGGATCAGCATGTCTGTGTGATGCCTGCAGCCAGGTGAAAACAGGAAAAGCAGCTCACTATCTGCTTAGCTTCAAATGGGAGAATAAAGGGATCCAATTTTGCTGCTTTCATCTGAAGTTCGTGGATAATGAGATGCAGGATCAGCCTTATGAGTGATGCAGTTTAAGCCTCTGGGAAAGCTCTGTTTCCCCCTTCCCAATTATCCTGCCACTGAAATGCCTTAAGTTCCGCCATTAGAGCACATGGTGTTAAGTACAGCTCTCTGCAGATCACATCTTTAAAATACAACTGCACCACTGGGATAGTTTATCAAACAAGGATAGAGTCAGAAAAGGAGTGCTGGGGGAGTTCTAGGGTGGGGGCGTGCTTTGGAGATCAATCTCTAGTTCTTCTGTTTCACCAGCTGACCCTTGTGGGGAAGCTGAACTCAGAGGAGGAAGTGAGAACTCAGGGACTCCCCTAGAAAACAGATGCCTGCAATTATGAGTGTATCCTATGTCTGCAGAAGGGGTGGGTTCAACGTGGTTACTTACAGTAGTGCTCAGACTGAGAAATTACAGGGTCTGTGGTAAAACTGAGTTCAGAGAAGCAAAGAGTCCCACAGTATACATATGCCTGGGGGCAGACACTGGAGAAGCCAGGGTAGAAATGCCTCTTGAACCGTTGGAGAGTGGTGCACACTCTGAGGCAGAGGCCAGGGAATCTCTGAGTTTGAGGCCAGCCTGGTCTACAGAGAGAGTTCTAGGACAGCCAGGGCTACACAGAGAAACCCTGACTGAACAAAACAAAACAAAACAGCCTTCTGGAGCACCTTAGACACATACACAGAATGTAAAACTATTTTTGGACAAAAGGAATCTACTGCATTCCCATAATTATTGGCATTTTGTATAATCCATGAAGCATGATTTGGAGGTGTTAAAACACAGGAGATAGAGAAACTACAACCAGGATTCAAGTCACGCTATGTGACCTTTAGCAGGTGACTTGACCTCCTGAGGTTACATTTCTTCATCAAATATAGTGCAAGGCATCTTGCATGTAGCAATCTTTGTATAGGGAAACTATTATAGTCATAAGTGTTGAGGGAACTGCAGGACACTATCTGTAATTTGCAACTAAATTATAGAATAAATGACCACTGTGGTCAAATAAAGAAGAAATCCTGATCAAGAAGTGTATCATCTTCTTACCTAAGCAATTTAATTTACCCTTTTGAGATCTGGTGATGAAAGAAACAGAAAGTTCTGCATCTTTCCGTGTGACCTGGGAATCTTAGAGTTGGGGCACACATACTTAGATCACAGACAAGATAGGTGGGCTATGATGAAAGGAAAATCATAAACTACCCTCATTCAAATTTGTACAAAGGAGAATGTATATATATACATATATATATATATATATATATATATATATATATATATATGGAAAACATTTTCAGTTTGAAAATTTTGTATCATGGCTTCTGCCACATGGGTACGTAATTTTGTCATTATAGCCACTTCCCTCTTCCTGAACAATAGCTTCTGAGGCTTTTCAGCCAAAAAAGAAAACATTGCCTAGGAGAATGTATATCAACACATTAGTGAAGCCTTCCTAACCCGGGTGCTAACCAGTGGAGAAGAGGAGGCTGGGAATTGCACCAAATTAAGTTTGAGCGGGACTGGGGTTATTAAAGGGCCAGAGCACAGGCTTTTAGTGTCCAGAAAGCATAGAGTGGAATGAACAACAGAAAGGTTTAAGGAAATAAAACAGGGAAATACCATTAATGTATTGGGACCCACCAAGAATGCCAGGTATGCTACTCCCCTGTGGTTTAGGGGGATGTGGGATTGATTCTAACTTGATATTGACTCTGCCTAGCTCTTGTGCTTTCCAGACTAGCCTTGCTTCTTCCTAGAGTCTGCCTGTGTCCCTGGGCATGTTGGTAGGGGATAATCCTAGGAACCAGGGAGTCTCAGCAGCACTAGGAACTCAGCGACCTAGCTTGGCAGCTCTGCTTCTCCTAAGATTCTTATGTCTCCACCTGGAGTCAAGGAGGTGAGTAAGGAGACAGTGTTACTGGGACCCCATGGGCCCCTTAGCTGGTGCAGAAGTTCAGTCAGAATCCATCACCCAAAGGTGCTCGGGTCTTCATTACACTCTCTGAAAATATACAAATTTATATTTTGCAATGCAAATAAATAAATGTTTTACTGTGGGGAAGGTTGCTGAGTCAGGGTTCCATTTTGTAGCCCATGTTGGCCTTAAAGTTTGACAATCCTCCTGCCTCAGTCTTCTGAGTGCTTGGATAACAAATATGAGCTTCCATGCCCTGAAGAAATTAATATTCTAAAAGTACAACTAGGAGACAGAGCTCAGTAGTAGAGTACTTGTCTAGCATATATGAGAAACTGGGTTTGATCCTCAGCATTGTGGGGAAGGAGCCACTTTTGTGATTATCTGCTCAGGAAAAATATTAATGTATTCACAGCAAGGAAACACACACACACACACATGTACACACACACACACACACACACACACACTCCTCTTCTTCCTTCCTCTCTCCTGTTTTCTTCTCCCTCTACCCTTTCCTTCCTTCCCATTTCAAGAAGAGACCAAAAGGTATGTGGGATCTACAGGTCCGCAGCAGTCTGACCTGCACTCCTGAAAGGCACTGGGTGGTTGTTCCCTTCTCAGGACTAGTTACAGTCCCTACCTGTCCTTGCACCTTCACATCATAGCAGCACAAGATTTCTAAAGAGTCTTTCTAAAAAGAAGAGCCAAGGGAGTAAGGAATTGTTTCTTTTCCCAAACACTGTTGCAATAACAGGAAACAATATTGATACAACAACCACAGAAAAGTAGATGTCTCTGGGCCTCAACTACTCCCCTTCCCAGCACTTCCTCCCGAAATTGTGGGAGCGACCCCAGGAAGGGACATGGTAATGTGTCAGGCAGGTATAAAACACAAGAGGGAGTTCGGTAAATGTTCTGAGAGGGTAACTTTGTGGATGGAAAGAGAAGGGGCTGAAGAGTGGTAATTAGCTTATTACTGGTTCCCCTGGGTGTTGTGAGAATTCCTTAGGAAACCCCTGTGAGAAAGCAGAGAGAAAACAGTAAATACACATCTAATGATATGCTAAATAAATTATTATTGTTATTATTATGACTATTATTATAGTAATTGCAACTTGCCCCTGGCATAGGAGTTTCCACTAGAGATGGGAATTGGTTCCTCTACAGCTAGGCCTCTACTGCTGCCAATATGCCCCCAGGCACTCCTCTACCTCAGGAATCAGTTGAATAATTGGACCATATAGACCAGTCTTCATTTAACAGCTATTCTCCTAGTTTCTGCAGGGGCTGCACAGAAACTAGCAAAGCCTCTGCTAGTAAGGGAGGGAGGAAAAGGACCTTTTCCAAGAATGACAGGCTATATGTAGGGAAGGACTTGTTGACACCCCTCCTTCCCCCCCCAAGCAGAGGTGGGCAGTGTGTGTGTGGGGGGGGTTACAGGAAGAAAGGAAATTTTACTAACTAGAGACAGTCCTCAACCTAGAGATCAGAGCTTCTAAGATTTCATATTATCCCAGCCATTGCCAAAGATACTGTGTGCATGTGCATTTTACTAGTGAGAGCACTAAATTATTTTTTGTCAGTTTCCCAAAGAGTTTTAGAACCCAGATACAGCTAATAGCTACTTCTGCCCAGGTGAAGGGACCCAGGACTCTCTGAATTCAATAATAGGGCCACTGTCCTTCAGACTGAGGCAATCCTTACTCACAATCCTTATCAGACCCCAGGGTTCTAATGTTTACAGTGAGTGTCTCACCCACACCATCCTCGGAGCCCAGACAAATACACAAATGTGGTACCTCTCATTCCCCCCTCCCTGCATACATTTATGAAAAACTAGCCTTCCCTAGGGGCTCCAGCAACCCAGGGCTGAGGGAGGGTGGGGGAGCTAGAGACTCAGGCTCGGAGCTTTGAGAATAGGATCCAGGATCCATTCCAAGCCCCCAACCCTTCATTTAAACACAGTGTGGGTGACTTTAAGGAGCTTTAAGAAGAAAAGGCAGGTCCCAGAGAGCCCTTCCCTCCTCTGAACTTTGGTGGGAGAGGGGAAGACTGACCCTTCACTAGTTGGGGGACATTAAATCTACCCATCTCTTTCCACTCACTGATAGTGGCTCTTACAAGAAACTATTTTGCAGAACCAAGAAGGAAAAAAGAAATGACAACCCTAAAAAAATATATATATATGAAATAATACAATTAGAAGATATTTCAACATCAAAAAGTGAGCTTTTTAATCTTAAAAAGTATCCTTTATTAATATTTTAAACAGTATGCCTGATCTGATCCATATCCTTGGAGCAGGACTGACACATAAAGCATGGCCTTTCTTTTAGCCAGTCTGTCTTGTACTGATTTATTTTGCTGTATTTGTGTATTTCTTAATGGATCAGTGGTGGCTCCCCATTGAGCCCCTCAGGATAGGCAGTTCCATCCCGGCCTGTGCCTTGCTTGCTCAGATTTATATTTTATGCATCTGGGCATCAGGGGAGCCAGGAGACTGGGATTTAGAGAAGGAGAGCAGTGGGGAGACAGACCCTGGACTGGTAACCCAGTTTCCTTGCTCTGAATGCCTCATCCCTTATCCCGGGCTTGGGCCTCTTTCTCAGAAACTACCCATTACTCCTGACCACCACCTCCAAGAGCCAGTCTAACTAGGCTGCCTCCTGCCCTTTGGTTTGTTGCCTGCTAAGCCAGCATGGCTACAGTGGGGTGCGGAGCAAAGGTGAGCTGTTGGGTGGATCAGATCACACTTTGTGTAACTCAAGGATCATGTATTGAACAAGAACTCCTCCAGCAACAGACAGTCAGCCTGCCTTGGACCAGTTCCCTGTCCTGTGGGCAGAGTTGTACTGAGGTGGCAGTCTGAGGTTGGCCAGGGTGCTTAACCCCAGCCCAGGGAGCTCCACTCCCTTCTTAGAATCCTAGAGATTTAGAGGCAAGACTGACTATCCTGTTTTAGTTCAGGAAGACTCCTTTCACACCTCTGGGGAAGATATCTGTAACTGTGGTTTAAAGAAAATGAATCAGGGTGTGTTTGTCTCCCCCCACCCCCACACCTCCGGGATAACTTGTGTCAGGAGAAGAGTTGTAAAGTCCTTACTCAGTGGTGCCTGGAAGGGGCTTGGCAAGAGAACAGAGTCCATGTGATCAGTGGCTTAGATCAATGCCCCTTACATTCTCAAATCATTTTTTCCCAAAAGGATTGACACAGGGCTGTTAGGGAGCTGAACCCCAATGCAAAGAACGATGGAGAAAGAGGGGCCAAGCAGAATTAGTCTGTTGAAGCCAGGGTGGGGAGCAGGAGCTGTTGAGGGCCTTCTCCAGACCCTACCACTGCAAAGTTCATCCCTAGAAACATGGGAGCTCCCAGTCCCAACCACACATCCTGAACCCTGAAGACCCAGGTGAAGCTGGGTGGCTTGTCCTTCACTAGGGCTTTCTAGACCTCTGGCTTTGTTTCCAGAAATCGGGTGGAGTGGAGTGGGTTGTGATGGGGACTCCCTTCTGACTCAGTGCGTCCCTACACTTTTTAAGACCACTCTTTGAGACTCAAAAATTAGAGCTAAAAAAGAAAAAAGTAAAAAGGAGGAAAAAAAAAAAAGGCTCTGGAGCAGAGGGGCAAGTCGGTGGGCAGCCTTTAATGTATCAACAGCAGAGCCAAAGGAGCTTCCTGCTCCTTCTGGTAAGGGAGCCACTGGGTAGGGAGGCATCACCACTCTCTCATAACCCCTAGGCCACATCTGTCTCTCAGCATCCAGCCATCACCTTCTGGTGGGTTTGGGGATTTACCACTCTCCTCTCAGACTGTTTTAACCAAGCCCCTATCACTTCCATTTCCTCCCGTCCTGAGCACTTCTAGGCTGTTGACCCTTTTTATAATTCCAGCCTACCTCAGGAAAGAACTCTGCTAGCTAGTTTCCTAGCTTTCTAGTCAGCCCTCAGCAGTTATCTTAGCAAACAAGTCTCTCCAGCCTCTACACATAAATATGCCTGTTCAGAGATAGACTGGCCTAAGTCCCAATGCACACACATCATGAGATAATTACGTCTTATATACATACACATATCTCTACAGAGTTATATTCAAAAAATGTCTATAACTCTACAGTCTAGACAGAGATAGCAGTGTGTACATATAGGACTATAATTACTTATGTCTATTTTTATAACTATGTGGTTATAAATAGATATGCCTATATATAGTGATAATAATATAGAAATATCCCCACAGCCATATACGGCTCTAAGTGGATGCTCTGACTACTGTGTATCACAATCAATAAGTATATATCTCCTGTTACATAATTCTAACAGTATACATTTATCTATATAGCTGCTCAGAGGTATAAATCTGTCAGGATATCAAATGTCCATAAAGCTGGATGGCTATAAGAGAGTCATACATTTTCCCGTATATAAATCTGCTTCTGTAACTGAATATGCACAAATACAATGGAAATAATTATTATCTCCTCAGGCATAAATCTGTAAATACAACTACAACACATTTAGGTATGGTTAGAGATAGAGCAATATTTTGTAGACATCAGTCTGTCAATACAGCCACCGGTGCCTCCAAACGGAGAGAGTTATAGAGGGAGTTATAAATAAACTCTCCAGATGTGAATGGATCCGCAGAACTAGATGTAAACACGACTCCAAGCTGTTCTTTCTTCTTTGTAAGACATCGCTGAAAAGAGCCACACCACACAGAGAAGGGGGCCAAAGTCCTGAGGGAATAATATCCCCCCCCCCATGGAGAGTCAGAAGTCGATGGACTGTGGGGGAGTGGGTAGGAGACAGCGGAGGCTCCCAACGCAGGACGGAAGCTCCTGGATCAGCCTCCTGGGCAGGTGGAGAGGCCTAAGAGAAAAAATGAAAACACAAAAAGCTAGCTTGAGTCCTTTAGCCACCTCTTGGGCCCCAAACCCTTTTACTAGGGAATGCCTAACCGGCCTGAGAACTCCGTGAGCTTAAGGGAAGCCCAAGTTGAGGTTTGAGCAATCCGGGCTCCATCCTTGCCTCACCTCGGCACTAGCCGATCAGATCTGGGCCTTTCTCTGAGCTCCTCGCATAGCTCTGGCTTTAACCTGTTTTGTTTTATTTTGCTCCATTGCCATTTTTGCCGGGTTGATTATCTCAGGGTCCTCCACCCCGTGTTGCTCAAATTTGTGGAAGCCAGGAAGGATTCTTTAGTGTTTGCGTGTGACTCAGTGGATTGCACATCTCTCGGCTCCTTTCAGACCAAACGGTTCACTGTTGTTGAAAAAGAATCCAAACCACCAGGCAGGTTTGTGACTCCGGTCTTTGAGTTCTCCTGCTCACTGATTATGGCCTTTTAATCTTTTCTTCTCTCTCTTTTGAGAAGTTGGCTAGTGTGTGTTGTTACATTCTCCTTGTTGATCTTTTTCCTTCAGCATAGTTGTTGTTCGTTAGATCCGAAACTGTAGGACGGCTTCCTTTCCCGCGGGTTTCGTATCCCTATACCTCTAACTCCCACTTCCCTATAATTAATTAATTACTAAAATGATCAGAAAGCTGTACCTGGAGAGAATGAGGTAGACAAAGCAGGAATCCGGACCCGTCTTCGCTTCCTTTACAGAAATCGCTTGGCTCCAAGTTCGGAAAAGAAAATTTCAAGGCGCCCTAGCTCTCCCTACTTTTAAAAAAGACTCTAGGAAGGGACCATCCCGGGAGCTGCCTGCAGGATCTCCGCTCTCACGCGGCGGCTCTTCCTAGTCCCCGGCGGCGGCGGCCATAAATATTTTTTTCTGTTTCTCTCTCCGCTGCTCTTCCCGGGCACCTCGGCATCCCAGCGGCCCAACCGACATTGGCTAACGCCTCATCCATCTCTGCCCTTTTGATTGACCCTGCACGTTTGGCCTCCTCTTTTAAAACAGGGGCTCCCAGAGAGTCCCCAAAGCCACTAACCACCCACACATGTGTGAGGGCCCCCTTTCTGCTTGCACAAAGCAAGCTAGAGAGAAAAAGCAGATATGAGTGGCCTCCAGATCTTCCTCCCGTTCTCTGGCAAGAAGACCCTGTCTGGAGAGAGGGGGTCCAAGCCCCGGGCCTTACGGAGCATTTCAAGAAACTAACTTCCTACCTTCTTTGTCTTTCCCTTTAGAGTCTGTGATGGTGACTCCTTCCCTTGCTTCCTCCTTAGAGTATCCCCTTTGGTATTTTATTGCGCTCCTGCTAAAGAGGGGTTGTTAATTACTGTTTTTATTATGTTATTTATTGTTATTATGATTGTTAGGGGTTTGTTCACTGGGGTTAGGAGACTGCAGCCTCACCCAAAGAGAGTGGGCACACACGCGCGCGCGAGCACACACACACACACACATATTAAGTGCACACACACGTATGCACCCACCAAATCCTGTTACCTTAAAGTCCCTATATAACAATTAAAAGGAGTCGGGCCTTCTCCTACAGCAACGCAAACAACAACACGCTGCTGCCCACGCACACAGCTTTCAGGCCGAACACCACCCCCAGACCGATGCCCAATCCCCCCCACACACCGAGCTTGCAAAGCAAAGGAAAATACCTAAGAATCCCTTCTCTCCCACAATCTGGAGGGGCGAGTCAGGCCTCGGTCTCTTTCCCCTAGTCTCTCTCGCTTTCTTTTTTTTCTCCTTGTTTACAGCTTTAGAGAGCTCAAGGCCCATAAATCTTGAGGGGCCTACAGAGCGCAGAGCACATTTGTATGCATCGTTAGGACTCGCTAATACCTAAGCCCATTAACGAGCGTGTATGCGCGTGGTTTCCGGTGTGTATTAACTTATAGTTAAATTCTGGAGGAAAGGGCATTGTGAATTAACATATACCAAATCCATCACGAGCTTTTGTCATATCATATCAGTCAGCGAGGGCTTTGGGGGAGCAAGGTGCCTGGGTCAGGGTGCCTCCAAACTTTGTGCAGCCAACCTAGAGGTCCTGCCCAGGTCGAGTGGTGGTTCTGGTCCCCAGGCCAACCGCCTGCACACCTGAGGCTGAGTGGCAGGGCCTTGGCGAGCACAGGGAGTTAGGCGAGGAAGGCCGTTTAGCCCGTGATCGCCCGGCCGTCCGGTTTCCGATTTCTGGTAGAAATTCGAGAAGCTAGTGGAGTCGCTGAACTTTAATTAAACCGAGGAGAGGACAGTGGGGGGAGAAGGGGGGCAAAAACAATCCGCGGCGGAGGAGGCTAGGATGCTGAGGAAAGGAAGGGAGTCCCGGGCCCGCTGAGCCTGGAGGGTCTGCACAGAGTCCTTGCGCGCTTTTCCATCCCCCTCCTCAACTACTCCGCCCAGTTGGGCGGCTAATCGCTGTCCTTTTTAAAAATAAACGGATAACGAGTAAGAAGGAAAACGTAAAGCAACAAGAAAATCTAATTGCATGGCGTGATTCAGCCAGGTGTTCCTAGTTCCAGTGACTCAGGCTGTCTCGGAACCCCAAGGATCTGGATAATTGGGCCTGCGTAGACAGAGATGGAGGATGCCAGTTCTAGAGGGAGGACCGGGGAGTTGAAGGTCCATCTCTTGGGGTCCTGTAGAAAACGCCAAAGACAAAACAAGCTGAATTATTGTGTCGATGTGGATCGGTTTGCCTATTTAAATATTTCAGAGCGGGCGGGGAAAGCGCGGATGCAGCCTGGCAGGTCTCTCCCGCTGCCCGAGCAGTGTGGCCAAGGGGCGCAGGGCCGGACAGACTGGACCGGGCCGGGCCGGGCTGGGGGAGGGGAGCGAGGCGGGCCCTCCCCAGGCGCTGTGAACTTTAGCTGGGCCGCCGCCTGTCAGCCCCAGAAAGCGTTAAAGGTGCAGCAGCCCGCGCCAGCCTCCGCAGCCGCCTTTGTACGCGTGATTTATGACTTCAATCTTGGTTCACCGAGAGTTCACACAGCTTTCGCTGCTGTTGAAGGTTAAAAGATGGTCTTCGCTTGACAAGTGGGACTATTGAAAATTCCTTCTTCTTCTTTTTTTCTTTCTTTCTTTTTTTTTCTTTCTTTTCTTTTTTTTTTTTTTAGAAGCGAAAAGCTTAAGCTCAGGAGAGAAAAAATGGGGGGGGGGGGAACGACAAAGGTTGCAGGTGGAGTAAACTGCAAAGTGATAGGTCAGAAAGGTTTGCCCCCCTACATTTCAAATATTTTTTGTATCCAGTATTTGTATGTACGTTTGTGAAGAGGTTGGAGGGAGTCGTGAGTTGGGAACGAGTTTAAAAATTTCATATTTAGAGTCCAAAGGTACAGACACAGGAGGGGGGCAATTTCGTGTTTCCTCAGTAAATTATCTATTGGCTTGGGTTACCATCCCGAAGCTATTCTCCTCTACAGACCAAATCGTGTCAGCTAAGAGTTGCCCAGTGATGGTAGATGCCCAAGTGAGACACTTACCTGGGAAGCTAGGCATCAAGTTCACTCTACTCACAGATATAGGCAAAGAAGTTTCTGTATTCCTTGTTCCAACTGACTCCATCCTAGTGTAGGCTCAGCCTGAGACATATATTTAATACAAATGCAGGAGAAAGGATGTTTCACTAGGAAGGTGGAAAGAAGGCAAGAGCATTGGGAGTTCAAGACCAATTGAGGCTACGGAAGACCCTGACTCAAAAGATGAAGATAATTTTAAATTCTCTGATGTGGAAATTTGGGGTTATGCTGCACACTTAATGCTTTCTGTGACGATGGGGTTTGGGACTGTACCCTGCTCCCTTATGTTTCTTACAACTTCTTATGTAGTCAAGGATGATTTTGAGTTTCAAATCCTCATGCTGTCTGGCTTTACAGGTGTGCACCACCACACCTGGTTTAATGTGATACCAGGGATTGAACCCAGGCCTTCAAGAATGTGAGGCAAGCACTATCTCCCCAATCTTGGAAATCCTTTCTAAGTCCAGATCCTCTTGGTCTAGGAGACAATCTCTATAACCCAGTTCTTCCTTCTGGCACTTTAGAAAGGTAGCAGCCCCTTGGTAGCCACAGTATCTCCTGATGGAGAGAAGACCCTTTAGGTCTGCTGTTGCTCCTTGGGAGAGCAAGAACTCACTCCTTCTCTGAGAGAGAAGGCCCTCTGCTGTAAGGATCTGGTGGCTCCTTGATGTTCTTCAAAATTGTTTTAAACATATCTATCAATAAACCTATTTAGTATGTAGGTGTGCATGTGTTTGTATGTGTGTGTGTGTGTATATATATGCATGTGTGTGTCTGTGCAGGTGAAGGCAAGAGATCATCGAGAATGTGTAGGTCTCTCCTCCCACAATGTGGTTCTCAGGTCATTAGGCTTGGAGGCAAGAATCATCCCACTGGCCCACTTTGAGGTTCTTTAAGATATTTCAAAAGCCTGCTGGCACACCCAAACCCCAGCACTTGGGAAATAGAAGCAGAAGGATCAGGAGTTTAAGGCCAGTTTAGCAGCTACATGAGACCTGTCATTCCTATTTTTTATTTATATATTAAGTCTGTTAGTGTGGAAACTTGGGAGGGTAACAGTAGAGAGTAGGGTTTCATGTTGGTATGCCTCACTACTTGGGATAGAACCTAGGACCTCATGCATGCTAGGCAATCAGTCTGTCATCTAGCCATGGCCCTATCTCTGCAGATGTCTTCACAGGAGATCAGAAACAGCTCCTCAAATCCAGATTCCAGCCAAAACCTCCATATCACATAGGGCCTACCTTTTGTTGGAGAGGTCTTCACTACAAGAAGAGGATTTATCACTAGCAATCCTTAGAATAAGGGAAAGGGGTGTGGGTAGAGAGATGGCTCAGTGATTAAGAGCACTTGGTTGCTCTTCCAAAGGACCCAGATTCAATTCCCAGAGCCCACATGACAGCTCACACCTGTCTGTAACTCCAGTTTCAGGGGATATGACACCCTCACATAGTCACGTAGGCACACATGCAGGAAAGACATCAATGAACATTTTAATAATAATAACAATAATAATAAATAATAGAAGGAGAAGGAGGAGAAGGGAGGGAGCTGAGCCATAAGGATAGACACAGCTCTCTGGGACATCAGCCTTTCTTCTGAGGAGCCCTATACACAATAGCAAAGCAAGGAACATAGAACAGAGAACCAAATGTCAGAAATTCAGAACTTAGGCTCTGAAGTCTCTAGGAAGGATAGCCCTTTGGCCTCAGGAAGTACAGACAGAAATGCAGAGTAGAATTGCATTTAGAAGCTTAGGGGTGGATAGTCCTCAGGAGGAAGGACCAAGAAAACTTATGACTCTCTTCTAGGTTCTGGTAGGGAAGCATAGAAGTGAACTTAATGGTCTTTGGCAATAATGGTTGCTCTGAGGTCTCCCTCTTAACATCTCTGACTGTTCAACCTGGGAAATAATTTCAGCAGCCTGTGCCTCTCTGAAAAATCTGAAATAATTATGAATTATTAATTCATAATTAAGAGTGTTGGTTGTGAACATGGCTCTCGAATGGATCTCTTTATTTCATTGTTCTTTGTGGGGCAGAAGGCATCCTCCATTAGCCCTTGCCCTCTGTAACAAGCAGACTGAGGCTTAGCTCCTCTTGAAGGCAGCTCTTGAACTTGGCCATTTGTGGAATGGCTGCCTCATTACAAAGCCAAGTCATATCTCACCTCACTTAGTATTTGTGCTCAATACATTCCACTAACCTCAGATTCCACCATGGTTCTGAACAAAGTTGTGACCGGAGTGAGAGTCCAACTGGAAAACATGGCTTGGTGAGACTCTGAGGAACTAGGAATGAAAGCCAGGTGGCAGGACAACAGGTGCCAGGACATCTGGGACAAGAGTGGGTGTTTGGCCTCCTCTGCTTGAGGAAATGATGTTCTCTCTCACCTTCTAGGGTTCCTGAATATACATGTAGCCTTTTTCCTCCCTCCCTCCCTCTGGATTCACTCCTCACCTTGACTTCCAATGGCTGGGGACAGGGAGTGCCTAGAGAGGAAAGAAATCTCCATGATAATTTTCATCTAGTTTCTACCTTTCACTCACCTTCACTAGCATGAAAGAGTTTATTCATGCCTTTTTCTCTTCTCTCCTCCTCTGGAAATGTAGATAAGAAAGGCAGCTCCTGCCTGGCAGTGGTGGCACACGCCTTTAATCCCAGTACTCAGGAGGCAGAGGCAGGTGGATTTCTGAGTTCAAGGCCAGCCTGGTCTACAGAGTGAGTTCCAGGACAACCAGGGCTACACAGAGAAACCCTGTCTCGAAAAACAAAAAAAAAAAAAAAAGAAGAAAAAGAAAGAAAGAAAGGCAGAGAGAGGTGAGAAATAAGCAATGCACACTTTTAATCCCAGCAGGAGGCAGAGAGGCAGGCAGATGTCTATGAGTTCAAGGCCAGCTTAGTCTACATAGTGAGTTCCAGGACAGCTGGGGCTATGTAGAGAGACCCTGCCTCAAAAAAAAAAAAAAAAGAAAAAAAAAAAAAGAAAAAGAAAAAAGAAAAAGAAAAGAAAAGAAAAAGAAAAAGAAAAGGAAAAAGAGAAAGAAAAATAAATGAACAGAGTGTCTCACCTGTTCCCCCATTCTAAACCCTGAGATTAGGACCAGGGGAACTCTCCCTCTGGGTTCCCCGGCTCTTTGTTCGCTTCCACAGAGGAGGTTTTCCTGCATGCCTGAGACCAGGCTGACTCTAACACAAGATACTTTCCAAAGGTCATTTAGGGACCCAGCCCCATATGTCTCTCAGGATTTGTCTGGTCAGAGAAGTCAGTAGACCAGCCACTTCATTCCAATTCCATTCATGGGTTGATATCTGGAGTCACCCCATCCTCGATCCCCAAACCCACCTGCTCTTTCCCTGAGCTGCCCCAGCCTCCCTTGGTCATGCCGTTCCCCCAAAGAGGCAGGTGGGAAGATGCTCCAGGTGGTTTCTTGGCACTTGCAAGTTTATTTATACTGTTTGATTCTAAATAGACTTGAGGAAAAAGGGAAGGAGCAACTGTGCCCTGGGTCCTCCACAGCCCCTCCTCTGGACATTGGCTTTCCCGATGAAACAGTGCCCTGTTGTTTCTGGACAACCATTCCCCCATCATCTCTGTCCAAAGAGGTTGAGTTTCACCCTCCGTTCACCCCCATTAATCACCTCAGCGGCTAAACATCACCCAACCCCCTCCAGCTCTTTCTGTTCTTCTTGCCCTTAGTATTCATGGCGGGAAGGGCATTCCTCACTGCTGCCTGCCTCACAAAGACCCCTCCTCCGGCCGTGGTCCCTCCCCCTCTCCATCCACCAAGTCCATGATGGGCACTACTACTCACTGCTTAGGGTGTTCTGGCTACCAGCTCCATTCCTGGACCACACCACCCAGCTGTTTCCACAGATATCGCTGCTGTTCCATGCATATGCCTGCTTATCCCATCCTTCTTCAGGGACCTCATCCTGTCCCGTGTCCCTCTTTGGTCTTTCCACTCTTCCTGTTACTCTATCTGCTTAGACTCCCACCCCAGTCCAAACCTCCACACCCCGTTCACTTTTCTTTTTCACTCCTAAGACATCCCCTAGGCCTTTCAGGTGGTGGCACTGAAGCCCTTTTCTCCCAGCTTTGAGACACAGAAATACAGAATAATAATATAGTGGCTAAAGCATAGGTTTTGGATTCAGATCCCAGAGCTGTCACTTGCTAGTTGTACAACTGTAGGCAAATAAGTTAGCTTTTCTGAACCATCCTTAAAATGGGTATATCCACTACCCTCAGAGAGCTGTTGCACAGATTAAATTAAATTGTATTTGCCTAGATCCAAGCATGCAGCAAGGACTTGATAAATGGTGGTTATTAATATCAGAAGCTTCTCGGGGAAAAGAGAAAGTGTTGCTCTTTGGATTCCAATAAGAATAAAAGAATTGCCTCCTGTAGCACCCAAGAGCACGGTATAAAAATGACACGGTCTTGCAGATACGTAGGGCTCCTTTGCAAGAGAACCATATTGTTATGGTAGCTATACAGGGTCTCAACTTTGGCTTATACATTGGAACACCTAGGGGGGTTTTTAAAAACAAAACAACAACAAAAACCCTAGTGCCTGGACCCCACCTCCTGAAATTCTAATTTGGATGGCCTAAAGTAGGATTGTGCATTTAGAGAAAAACTTTTAAAACCACCCCCCAGGAGATGCTAATGTTTGGCTTGAAGTTGAGGCATGTTATGGGAAGGAATACAGAAAGATGAAGGCCTCTACTCTGGATTCTGGCTATGGTGGCCCAGTCACTTAGGATTCCCTTTTCTTAAGATTCCAGATTTTCAGACACTCGTCTTTTTCATTTCCTGCAGTTATCAGGGAATAACTGATAACTATTAGACAGGGCTTACTCCAGGAAGAGACAGAGGAATGGGCAAATTAACCTCTTAGTATCCCTTGCTCATCAGAAAAGCCTATGGTCCTCGGTTACCAGGGGCAGAGGCTGAGGCAGCTTCCTCTGGAGTAGGGAAATGTGCTGTGGTATAGTAAATGGTGTTTCTACCTGGTTGCTACAATAATAGGCCCAGCAATTAGGATACACATTTCCAGGATCTTTTCTTATATTTCCAAAAAGATAAATCACTCCTTGGAACAGAATCTGCATATTGTAATTAACTAATAAATATTTCATGCCTGGCTCAAACTTTCTCCTTTTCTGTTTAATGGCCACTAACTTGAGCACTGAGAAACAAGGGGGTGTGGAGGGGTAGGATTTGCTGAGGATCCCCTGTATCAGCTTAGGGTAGCTTTATTTATTTTCCTCTTGTCCTGCTAGGAAAACATTGCTCACCTGGAGAAAATCAGGTCACAGGTGGTAGATGATGTGATTTGGGATTGTTGGCCTCTGTCCTGACCTCACCAGGAGAGGCCAGTGCCTGGTGACCCTGGGGGCACAGGGAGCAGCAGCTTTGGAATTTAAGAGCCCATGTTTGGAGACAAATTTTGTTCTGCTATTCATTAACACAATGGCTTTAGGCCTTCATTCACCTGAAACTTAGTTTTTTCGTTTGTTAAACAGGCATAGCAAATCTTTGGTCTGTAGTGCTCTCATTATCAATGATGATAGTTCAGAATTAGTGATACTGCAGTGCATCCTTCCTGCACAAATCACCCATACCACGCTTATGTAACAGTCTGTTGAATGCTACAAGGATGGTGAATGTCTTATCTCACCTTATCAACAGCCCTATTCAGGGAGTGTCTTCTTCTTCTTTCTGGTTATTATCAGTGTTTGGGAAGTGAGGGAACTGAGCACCTAGAAGCTTTGTGTCTTGCCCAGGGTCACACGATGAAGTAGTTTAGAACACAGATCTGCAATCTAATTGTAGTTTCAAACATTGGTTCTGTCAGCTAATAAACAGCTCTGGGATGCAATGTAACTTAAACAACTAAGAAGCCTCAGCTCAAGGCTCTGTCTAAGCCTGTTTTTTCATCTCTAGCATCTAGGGATGTGAGGGGCACAGACTTGGAAGGCATTCGTGAGAATTAAATGAGAAGTGCACATAGAGTGCTTAGCTCAGTCCTGGCACATAGAAAGTGCCCAATAAATATTTGCCAAGGTTATTATTATCAGCACCACCTCAGGGCCATGCTGAGGTCACCATCACACACACACACACACACACACACACACACACACACACCCATCCCCAGGGCCATGGTATCTCTTGTTCTTTGGCATTTGGTACGAGAGTGTGTGAAATTTCCAGAAGCCACAGAGCTGCTCTTTTATTACCTCCACCGCACACACTTCAATACCCGTGACTCGGAAAAAGGACACTAAGCAGATTAGGACTCCATTTGGGGAATTAAATCAAAACTCAAGACTAACTCAATTTGGTTCTGAGGAGAGGGAAAGGTTAAAAGGGAGTGAGTGGGCGTCTGGTGTGCTCTCCAAAGTGTAATTGGTCTGGATCCCCCAGTCTCTCCACCCCTCCAGGGTGGTGCCCAAGGGGGGCTCCCCTGGGGTGGAGGAATGATAGAACGTCAAACCTAAGCAATTTGGCAGATGCTGGGGAATGGTCCCAGAAAACCTCCCCAAGGGGGATCCTCCCTCACAGCTCCTCCTTGCCTTAGTCCTGGATACTGGGGACCTCAACACTGGGTTCAGACTGAGGGCCTAGTAGGTGAGTCTCAAAAAAGTAGGGAGTCCTACTGGGAGAACCTGCACCCAGGGTTGCTCTGAGGTGTTGAAGCACTCCCAATATTGCTCTCTTGTTTTCTAGTGTATCTATTTAGCCTAAAAGTATGCCAAGCATGCACGCATAGAAGCAACTGTTTAAATAGCCACTCATCCTCAAAAATTTAGCTCAGATTATTCTGAGTACCGTAAACTAAAAATGAAAGTCAATTCTTCATCAGGGAGAGTGATGATTTTGCTCAGCATTTTCTCCCTTGCTTTCAATATTCTCCACTCAAGCTGTAAATGACCACTATTTCTCATTGCACAAAGGGAGAAACTGAGGTTGGGGGGGGGGTTCAGGGAGATTAAACAGTTTGCTCAGAATCACAGATTAAGTGTGGATCCAAGAAAGATTCCAAATAGAGACCAGAATCTTGGGGTGAGAGGGCAAGGAAGGGCTGGATTGCTCTAACCTGGAAGCACTAGGCACTCCTAAACCCAGTGATCTGGAGCCTTGGAGCTAGGAGGAGGGGCGAGGGAGGGACTCCTGGGCTGGCCAAACAGCGGGGCCTCCGGCAAGAGCGTCGCCAGCAAGTCCTCATTCTGCGATTACTGTCAGGGGACCATCCATCAGCACAGCCCAGGACGCTCGGGCCAGACTGCCCGCCGCCCGCCAGGGTCTTTCCAGATCGCATTAGCCCTGCCCAGGGCACAGTGCTGCACTGGTTATGAGAGGGTTGCACTGGGCAGGGCGGGCACTGCAAGCTGCAGGACTAAAGAAAGTAGTCCTCCAGAGCTCCCAGTTCCCAGCCTCCACGTTCTAGGTCCCAGAGTGCCGGAGAGGCTCAGGAGAGCAAGGAAAATGCTCAGAAAACTGGGGTCTCCAGAAAGAAAACCAACGCAGAGGGATGAAACAACGCCGTAACCCCTGTGGGGCAGAGAGGTTTAGAGGCTGTATAGAAGCTGAAGGGCAATAGCAGTAGAGTAATAAAGAAGGTAGATAGACTCTCAGAGGGCTGGAAGATAGCCTCACAAACACAGAGAAGGGTTACACTCCTGTAACCCTGACACTCAGGAGGCTGAGGCAGGAAAATAAGGAATTGAAAGTCAGTCTAAGCCAGATTGTCAGAGGCAGCAAACACCTTACAGATAATTCCTCCCCAGTCACTGCCGCCCTTTATTTTAGAGATGAAGAATCAGGCCTAGGGAAATGCATTCCCCACCTACACACCCACTTCAGCTGCTGGCTGGGTTAGCACTTGGCCCTGACTCATAAGTTCCTTCAAACCACATGTTTGTGTTTTAAGTATCTGTTTTGGGCTGGGCCCAGGGGATGACTGATGGAGGATCAGTTCCTTCCCCCCAGAAGCTTCTGATTCTGAAAGTCGAAATACAGCTGGGGTTGAAGAAGCACATCTAGGTCCCACAGTGTGGAGCCACTTTTTGTGTAGCTTTGAAGTAGCTCCTATAGCTACATGCCCCAACCCACCACGCGATCCCATTGCTCAGAATTATAGCTTATTTTCAGGATCCCTTCTATCCAACCTGAGGTTTGCTCAGCCATATCAATGGTATGCTATATTTTATCCCTCACCTGAACAAGTATATCTGCTTGTCAATATTTGCCCACATGCATCCATTCATCAAAATATTTGTTTGATACCTGATGAGTAGCAGGTACCAGAGCCTAAAGTTTCCACCATTGCTCAGGGAAAGCTCTAGTGAGACTCTCCACAAAGTTCTGTGTGAGACATTATGCCAGGCAGGGGGCTCCAGATACTTGGTCCCTGTCCACATAGATGATCTGGCATCTCTCTGGCTTCCTCCTCAGTCATTGCTGGCTCTAAAATATGGTAGAGTCCCCAAATACTTTACAATTCTTAGGTAATCTTATCATTGCTTCTTACTCCTGGAAGGCAGTGTCTGAGTAGCTCCCTATGGCCTCCACAACTGACACTCGCTGACAGTTAGAAGTGCTTGATTCTGTCTAAACTGGATTCTTCCTTCTCCATGTCCCAACATTACCATCTTAATTAAGGTCTTGTCATGAAACATAGACACTTTCTTTACAGTGCCTGTCCACCCAGGGTTGCTAACCTTGTCTTAGGTAGTCAGGCAGGTAAGGATTCCTGTCAGCAGGAATCTGAAGCTCTATCTTCTCTGAAACAAGTGTTTGCTACTCAAATCAGGATGGTTGTCTTATTGGAGGCTCTTTTCTTCTGGGGTACAATGTGTGAGTTTCTAACTTCAGCGTCTTAGTTTCTGTTAAAGTCCCCAGGGAGATCTGGGTTGGGGGTAGGGCTTAGGAAATCAGCAGACTCAGGACATGAGCAACTTTGTTTCCTATGGCCTGTCCAGAGCCCAGCTCCCAGGAAGAGATTCTGAGAGAGTTTGGCATGTAGATACACCCACAGTCCCAGACTGAAGACTCAGCTAATAGTATCAGTGTGATTCCTTCTTGCAGGTCATTTGTGCCACTATTGACACTGTATCCAGAGCAGGTGTTAGCAAGAGGCCTTGGCAATGACTCTATGTCTTTGGATTAACTTACACATACATTGTCTGTTGCACTGTCCAGTGCCATGCTCAGTGTCTGGCACAGAATGCGTGCTTGTACAAATGGATGAATAAAGAACCCCAGAGGAATGATCAGAATCCTCAATGAGAGCCTGGAAATAGAGACACACAAAGGTTAACTGATTTACTCAAGGTCACATGTCTTGTCTGGAGCCAGGCCAAGTTTCTGTGGAGAAGCAGTTTGAGACTAGAGGGTGTTAGAAGGGAAGGAGGGAAGGACAATAGGAATAAGCTATCAGACATTACCTGGGTGGCACAGAAGAAAGCTGCTCAGGAGATAACTTGCCGAGAAAAATGAGGTTTAAGATGGCACACCTTTAAAAACCATTCGTGGAAGGTTAGTTCAGAATAGATACACAGTCCTGCAAATAACATGGGCAAGTCAATGAGCAGGACAGGCCACTGAAGATCAGACAGACAGAGAGCTGACTCTGAGCTCCAGATATCCAGTCTCCAGACCTTTGACAACCTTAAATGCTGTGTGACACTCAACCACCCTTGTCCCCTCTAGGGATCTGGAAAAAGGTGGGACCGGATAAGGTACACATTCACACTTTTGTTGTTGTTCTTATTGATTTTATTTGATTTTAATGATTTTTTTGAATAGGAAATATACAAACATGTTTCAAAATTCAAAAAGCATCAAAAGTTATAAAATATGGGGGCTGGAGAGATGGCTCAGCAGTTAAGAGCACTGGCTGCTCCTCCACAGGATCTGGGTTCAATTCCCAGCACATGGCAGCTTACTACTGTCTGTAACTCCAGTTCCAGGGAATCTGACATCCTTACACAGACATACATGCAGATGAAACACTAACACACATAAATTAAAAATAAACCATTAATAAATTGTACAATGATTAGTAAGTATGCTTGCCATCTTCAGGGTTCACGGCTACACAGGCCCTCTCTCCATTATAACCACAGTGGCCACTGCTTTGGATAACTCCCAAAATATATTTTTTTACTTTTCTTGGGTTGAATCTTGAAGTCACTGCAAAGCTGCACTGAGCTCTGGTATTTGGGTAGAGGTAGCAATGGCAGATGCAAGTGAGTGGCCAGGACATCATTAAATTAAAATCTCCAAATTGCCTCCCCACCTTGAGCAGAGAAGGAGAGAGAACATGGTTCCTGACTTGAGAGCCCAGAATCCTTGCTAGGGTGAGTGCTTGAGAGCCAGGCTTCCCCATACTGGGCTACCCCAACCTTCTGCCCCAGAGCAGCCCAAACCCCTGTTTTACCTGGATGAGCTCTACACTTAGCCAAGTCCTGCAGGACAGAGCCAGGTCCCAGGGTACCTGTCACTACCTGTCACATTGTTGGCAGGGGACATTTAACTTCAGTCTTCAGATGTAATCATTGGCCTTTTATTATGCCCCTGGGGAGAAGCACATGTTGAAATGATCATCTTGAGAGACTCAGCATCCTCTCTCTCTCTCTCTCTCTCTCTCTCTCTCTCTCTCTCTCTCTTGTCCAGCAGGCCTCCCAATCCCACCTGTGTCTTTTATTATATTTTCCCAACTTGGAAGAGTGATGCCAGCCCTGTTTGCTCTCTGCTTCCAAAACTCCTCCTGAAAAATGCTGATTCCCAGTTTCAAACCCTTATTCTCTGCCAGCAATATCCCTACAGATTTATGGTTTGGTTTAGGTATTTGAGATGCTTTCATGGAGCTAAGGCTGGCCTTGAACTCACATAGCAGAGGATAACCTGGATCCTCCTCCTTCTACTTCCAGAGTTTGTACCACTATGACCATTTTATCCAGTCCTGGGGATTGAACCTAAAACCTCATGAACGCTAGGCAAATACTCTATCAACCTACACACTCTGCCTCTTTTAGTATTATAATTCTACAGTTACTTTGGAAATTTCAACCTGAAACAGGTCCCCACCAGGCTTGAGAATCCAGACTGTCCCTTGAGGTGTCTCCCCATTTTGGTGAAGCTCCAGCTTCACTGTTGGTACACATTTCATTGATAACCAAATCCCCACATATGGCCTGAGAGAAAAGAGATAGGCCCAAGTTAAGCCTCTACCCAGGAAGGCTCCCTCTACTTTCTATTTCAACCTCTTGTCCAGATAACCTCATTCCTTGTGTTTTCTCATCAAACAATTATCAAGTGCTAGTCCAGGTTCTTAGAATGTATTAGTGATGGAAAGACTCCTGTGTAATGTTTACATGCTGGCTGGGAGAGACGGAAATGGAAAGACACTTATTAACTTACATAGGGTTGGCAAGATAGCTCTGTGAATAAAGATGCCAAGCTTGATGCCAAGCCTGATGACCTGAATTTGATCCCCAGTACCCACTTGGTGGGAAGAGAGAACAGATTCCTGGAAGTTGTCCTCTGACCTCCACACTTGTGTGCACGAGCGCACACATACACATACACACACACACACACAGCACACATACACACTCCACACATGTACCATGGCATATGCACACATGTATACGGCACTCACACACACTCATACCTACGCCTGCAGACACAAACAAACAAACAAACAAATAAATGTATAGCCAGGCATGGTAATACATACACACTTTCAATTCCAGCATGTGGGAGGCAGAAGCAGGGGGATCTCTGTGAGTTTGAGACCAGCGTGATCTACATAGTGAGATCCAGGACAGCAAGGACTACATAGTGAGGCCTAAATCAAACAAAAAGGTATGAATTTTTTTGAAATGTTGATTACATGTTGGAGAAAAGAAATGAGTGTGGGAAAGGGGCATCAGGATGGGGAAACTCTGGTGACTTTCAGCAGTACTTTATGTGGTCTTACTGAGAACAGAGTATTTTCACAAAGACTCAGAGAGGAAAGATCAGTGAGCCTCACAAATAGTGTGAGCAGAGCATTCTTGGTAGACATAAAAGCCAGTGCAAAGGTTAAGGCCAGAGCACCCTGGCAAATTTGTGGAGCTCACACACAAACATGAATGGAAGTGATGAGCAAGGAGAGTGTGGGGCTGGCCTCTCTGAGGCAATGAAGAGGATTTGGAGTTATGGAGACCAAATGAAGGGCATCACTATTTGCCCCTAGTAAAAACCAGAAATGAGAACCTTCTAAACCAACCAAAGAGCATGCAGGGGCTAGACCTAGGCTCCCTACACATTTATAGCAGATGTACAGTTTGGTCTTCATATGGGTCCCCTAACAATTGGAGCAGAGGCTGTCTCTGATTCTGTTGCCTGCCACTGGATCTCCTTCCCTTAGACGGACTGCCTGATCAGGCCTCAGTGGGAGAGGATGTGCTTAGGCCTACTGGGACTAGATGTCCCAGGGAGGGGTGGTACCCAAGTGGGAGTTCCCCTTCTCTGAGGAGGAGAAGGGGTGATGGGAGAGGGATTTGAAGGGTGGGACTGGGAGGAGGGTAAGGACAGGGAGAGGGAGGTGTGATTGGGATACAAAGTAAATGCATTTTTTAAAAAGAAAGAAAAAGAAAGTAGATTTCCTTGCCAGGCAGTAGGGATGGCCACCTTTATTCCCCACACTCTGGAGTCAGAGGCAGACAGATCTCTGAGTCTGAGGTCAGCTTGATCCGCAGAGTGAGCTCCAGGACAGGCAGGACTACACAGAAACCTTGTCTTGAAAAAAAAAATTATTTTAAAGATTTCCTTCATACAATATATTCTGATTATGATTTCCCCCTACCCCCAACTTCCTACCCTTTCAGATCCACACCTTTTCTGTCTTTCCTTAGAGAACAAACAGGTATCTAAGGAATATTAAAGGCCAACAGGGGAAGATACAGAAAGACAGATGAAAAGTGTACCATGGGAGTCCAAAAGAGAAATGGTGGCTTGGACCAGAGTGGTAGCCCTGGCTGGAAGGATGCTGGAGTTAATGGGCACTTCTCTCTTGTCTTCTGCAGTGCATGTGGAAGGCTAAGAGCTCTGGGAAAATGGGATCAATTACCAGCCCCAGGACCACCCAAACACCTAGGGCAGAGTCCAGCCAGGACCACATAGGTCCTGAGCTACTGCCTAGGAACAGGAATGGTTTGACAGAGGAGCAGAAACAGCCTCAAAGCCAACGCAGACACAGGCTCACAAGCCAGGAGAGGCGGCTGCCTCTCTGAAAGAGGATATGATATGATGGACAGTTATTGAAGGCGCTCAGCTGGGGGCTCCACTCCAGTCTTAATCTGAGCCGCCCTGGAGGAAACCATAACCAGCTCTTAAAAACATGTTAAGAGCAAAGCTGGTGTGTGTATGTTTGAGCAGAGTTTCAGACAGCTACTTAACACTGGGGGCCTCCAGGCCTTTGATTCTTTATTCTGTCACCTTTCCCTCTCTCCCTATCTGGCTCGTGTTTATCAGCCAAGTCATTTAAATCATGATTGTTCCCTATAAACATTTCACTTGAAATGGCATCCACCACTCCAGAAGTGCATCTATCATGGCTTGTGGGTGTACTTGAGGAGCAGTGGGTGATGGTTCCCTAGCTCTCTCTCTAGGTCCCCCCCCCCCATTTCTCCTCCCCTGGACCACATTCTCAGGTTTCCCACTGGAAGACTAGCTTCCCCTTGGTGTAACTGGGTACTTAGTGCCATGATTATTTACAGTGCTAGGACGCCCCAGGCTCCTGGGAGCTGCAGTCCTATAGAATGTTTCTCTATCAAAGCTCAATTAACACACCTGGCTTCTGGCTCCCTTAGCACCTGGTGACTCCACTGGCTTAGTTTCCTGTGGGCTTTTGGGGGAAACACAGGGTAGGAAGGGGGAAAAGGAGCAGGACTGGGCCAGCACAGGACTGTCTGCAGAGTTTCAAATGTTTATAAACCAGGCTCCAAATAAAGTTGGCCTCTTACTGTTCCTGTTTCCTGGCCAGATACCCTCCTTGCCTAAAGCAAACACTCTTCTTGGCAAAGTGTGGCTTGCCAGGCATCTTCAGAAGAGCCAGGCAAGCTGAGGAAGAAGCTACCTGGCCAGAACTGGAATGAGCAAGAGGGCTTCAGAGGCTTCAACTGGCTTCTCTATGTCCAGACCAGAGGCAGGAGGATAGGGGGATAGATGGATCCACTTCCAGGGGACTGAAAACTCTTCCACAGCCCTTCTTTCAAATTCTAGCCAAGTCCTCACTGCTACTCTGAAGCCTCTATTGGCGTTTGGAGCTGGGGTGGAAATCATTGTATGGCTCCTTTCTCCAGATACATTTCTTCAGTCAGTGTTGCATCATGGGAAGGGCTTCCCAATGGCCTGCCTTAGACACAAGGGTAATACCTCATCTGTTCCACACTTGTGATACTGACTGACATCAGGAGACTTCTGAGTGAGATCCCCTGAGTCCAGGTAAGACCCCAGGAAGGTGGGGAGGGGGCAGCACTGAGCACAGGAGAGAAGCAGCAGTGGTGGAAGTCTCTGTCTTTGGGGGTCAGGTAAGGTCCCTTTACAAGCCAAATGAAGAAAAAGAACTTCTAAGGGGAGCTTATGACTCCATAAAATAAAAGGCCATAATTGGGAGCGATATCTAATTTATCTATTGAATGCCTCCTGCATACTCTTTTATCACTTAGATGGACAGAGTATAATTGGTGTGCTGAACGCCATCAATCTCAGGGCCTGGGCTTCCTGCGCTGGCTACACCTATTACTGTCAGATTATGACACTGTAATACCAAGATCAATGACATTTTAAATGTGCTCCAGTTATGGGCAATTGCTGACAATAAAAACAGTGACAAATTGATGAAACTTGGGCAGCGATGATCTGGTGTCAAAAATAAACCATAAATAACTACTTTCCAAACTGGGAGAGGAGTCTGGGACACCTGCTTAGGGGGAAAGGTCTGAGCAGCAGGAGCTCTATTCTACCCCAGTGCCTGAGTTTTTCCCAAGGGAGCCTTTATTCTTGGGAACCATCCTCCAGGCATCCCTGCAAGGTCCCAGCAGAAAGAGGAGACAGGAACCATCTTTGGGGAGGCCTGAGGCTCCCTTTAGAGAGAATTCCCAGCATAGATACTTTGAGAAGCGATTATGTGGCTGCCCAGGTGGGCATGGACGGTTTGCTGAGTGGTCTTCCCACATCCTACACCAAGGAATGGGGCAGACTGGCTGAGTCTTGGAGCCAACACTAAAGCTGAGAGGAACTGACACTCTCTTGGGCAAGAGTAGGCTCTATCCTCCAAACTGGTTCAGAAGAACCTGGATCCAGATGCCCAGACATAAGCTGGGCTTTCTTTCTCCACCGACTCCTCTTCACCTGAAGGCAACCCTGGCTGAGCTGTTTTGGATAACTCACAGTGAACCTCTTTATTTTTAAGGAATTTTTTTTTTAATTGATAGCATTGCTCTTACCATGTCTTGTATTTATTTATTAACATTTTGATAGGTGCTTGTGTTATGGTCTTGTAAGTCCTGCGGAATGCCTGCAGAAGTGAGAGGACCACTGAAGGTTCTCTCCTTCGACCATGGATGGAGTTCAGGTTACCAGGCTCATGCATCTCTCTGGTTTACTTTCTACTAAGGGCTCTGTTACATTGTAGTATCACAAAGATTGCCATCACCAAGCTTTCTTGTGCAACTACTACATGCCAAGCTCTGTTGCAGGAGTCTGTCACGGTTATTATTTTTAATTCCTATAGTTCCTTGTGAGGTGTGAATTTTCTTTCTTTCTTTCTTTTTTTGGTTTTTCGAGACAGGGTTTTGCTGTATAGCCTTGGCTGTCCTGGAACTCACTCTGTAGACCAGGCTGGCCTTGAACTCAGAAATCTGCCTGCCTCTGCCTGCGGATTATTTTTCAAATTTTGGAAGTGAGGACAGAAGTGTAGGCATAGTAACTTGCATAAGAGACAGAGCAAGAAAGGAAGCTAGGATGCTGACTCGACCCTTTTCTTTCTTTCTTTTTAAGATTTATTTATTTTTATTTTCTGTGTAGGAATTTTTTTTTTTCTTGCATGCATGTCTGTATATTGTGTGCATGCCTGCTGCCCAGGGAGACCTGAAGAAGATCCCCTGGAACTGGAGTTATAGGCAGCTATGATCCACCATAGAGTGCTGGGAATCAAACCTGTGTTCTCTGGAAGAGCAGTGCTCTTAATAGATGAGCCACCTCTCCAGCTCCAATCTTCTTCTTAACAATTGTTACTTCAACCTGTTTTATAGAGGACAGTAAGGAGCTCCCTTGAGAGTTAATAGGTAGTTGTGGGCAGAGGTAGGCACAACCCAGTTTTTCTGAGTCTCCTTATATTCCACACACTCTAGAACTTTCAATAGTCTCCTCTCAGGCCGTGAGGAGTAGGGGGTGGGGACTACCCTTCTTTCAGCCAAGTTCCAGCTGTGGCCTCCAATAGGCAGCAGGGGGCCCTGTCTGCTTTGGAGCCTCAGTGGAGAGAGGAGGCTGCTTTGCAGCTGTATGGCCTCAGGCTAGCTATGGGTCTGTGAGTGTTTCAGGTGGCTGTGAAATCTGAAACAACATGACACAAAGTATCTGGCTCATGATACAAAGTATCTCACTAAATGGCGGTCACATAAGTATAGCCTGGCACAGTGGTAAGGAAGTTTAACAATTAAAAAAATAAAATAAAATAGCTGAGCATCTCAAAACTTGGGAGGTTAAAGCAGGAAAATCAAGAGTTCAAGGTCACCATGGGCTACAGAATAAGAGCCTGTCTTACCCACCTAATAATCCCAGCATTCAGGAGGCAGAGGCAGGCAAATCTCTGAGTTTGAAGCCAGACTAGTCTACAGAGTGAGTTCTAGGACAGCCAGGGCTACATAGAAAAGCCTTGTCCTGGGAGTTGAGGGTTGGGAGGAGAAGACCCTGTCTCCAAAAAAATAAAGCATAGCAGACTAGAGATAAGACTCAGAAGTTAAGAGGTACTTGTTGCTCTTGCAAAGTGTGGTGGTTGGGATAAAAAATGGCCCCTATAGGCTCATATATTTGAATATTTGGTCCTCAGTTGGTGGAACTGTTCGGGAAGGTTATGGGATGGGGCCTTGTTGAGATGTGTCACTGGGGTTTTGACATTTTAAAAAGACTTGCACAAATTCCAATTGTTCTCTCTGACTTCTACTCGAGAATCAAGATGTAAGCACTCAGCTATTCCTGCCACCATGTCTTTGCTCCACCATTATGGACTCTAATCCTCTGAAACCATAAGCACCTAGTTAAATGTTTTCTTTTATAAATTGCCTTAGTTATGGTGTTATAGCATAGCAATATAAAAGCAAGGACAACACAGAGGACCCAGGGTCGGTTCCCAGCATCCATATGGTGGTTCTATGACTCCAGTTCCAGAGGACTGGATATCATTTTCAGAACTCTGAGTGTACCAGAGATAGATGTGGTACACATACAGACTTTCAGACAAAACACTCATACACATAAAATAAAAAAATAAAAATAAATTAAATGTAAAACAACAAAAATCGTGCAAAAGAGAGAGTTGTTGCAGACCACATTGTAGCGTATCTTACCTAATCAAGACTCCAAGACCACACACCTGTGTCTATACACTGCCTTATCACACAATATACAAGAAATTTCTTTCAAGTTCACAGGGAATTCTATGTGTGGGTGTTCTTACGTATATGTTCATGGGGGGTGTCCACCCCTGGGTGCTTGTGTGTGGAGGACAGCAATCAAATGTCATTCCTGGGTCAACAATTGTCTTTTCTTTGAGACCGGGTCTTTCTATACATAAGCTATACTGATTGGTCGTCATGCTGGAGGGATACACCTGCTTATGACACACCATGCTGGACTTTTTCACATGAGTCTAGGAATTGAATTCAGACTCTTGTGTTTATTCAAAAAGTACATTACCAGCCAAGTCATGCTTACAGCCTCACAGAGTATTTTTGATGGCAAATAATTTAAACATTTTAATTATTAAAATGTATAAAAACAAGGCTGGGTCTGTTTGTATCCGCACTTAATTCCAGCACTATGGAGGCAGAGGCAGATGTATCTCTGCAAGTTGTGCACCAACCAGGAATTCCAAGTCAGCCGGGGTTACATAGTAAAACTCAGTTTCAAAACAAAACAAAACAAAACAAAACCGAACAAGAAAGAAAAAAGAAAAAAAGAAAGAAAAAAGCATAAAACATATTATGTAATAATATACGAAGTTTGAATGATTGTAAAGCAAAACCATAAGGCCTCAAAAGAATTTGGACCACCAGGCATAGTGGGTGGTGCACATCTGTGCATGGGTTAGGGTGACAGAAAGCAGATAGTTGCAAATTTGAGACCAGCCTAGTCTACATGCAGATTCCTGGCCAGCCAGGGTCTATATAGTGAGACCCCATCTCAAGAGAAAAATCAATCTGGTCCTACTTTTTTATTAGTGGAAAATCCAAATTATATGTAATACAAATAGATTGCGTATCATCCTATTTTCTATAACATGTGCCAGGGAGGAATTAAAGGAAGCGAAGACAGGTCCTTGCTGACTGACTCCTGGGTCCAAGTTTACCTTCTATTCTCTAAGACTTTGGCAGAAAAGCTTGACGCCCCCTTGTTGGGTGGATGGAGCTTGGACAAAAACCAGGCTGGCTTTCTGACTTCTTCACCCTCAGGTATTTTTGTTTTTGTTTTTTTGACCTTGTGACAAGAGTTTATTTAGTACACAGAAAGAGCTGTACGCAGTAGGCTGGGCTATAACAATAAGAGTACAGCCCACAGCACAAGACCACGGGCTTTACGTTTTCCTCTTTATTTTTAAAATATTACAGCATTTGTTTATTTTGTGTGGGTGGAGGTGAGTGGGTGTGTTCATGCCACCATATTTGTGTGGAAGTTAGAGGACAATTTGCAAAGGTCAGTTCTTTCCCTCTACCATGTGGGTCATGGAAGGTGGATTTCAGGTCATCAGGATCTGGTGGCAAGCATCTTTACCCAGTAAGCCATCTCTCTCACACCTTCTGTCTTCAAGAGAGTGGTACTAAACAAATGCTGTTTCCCCTTCTATATTTCTCCTCTTCAAACTGACATTAAGACCATGATGTGTGTGTGGGGGGGATTTCTTATTTATTTTATTTTTAAATTTTGGGGAGCTTTTCCTGACAGGGTTTTTCTGTGGATCCCTAGAACTTGCCCTGTAGACCCGACTGGTCTCAAACTCAGAGATCTGCCTGTCTCTGCTTCTTGAGTGCTAGGATTAAAGACATGAACCAACATGTTCAGCTGTTTGGCAACTTCTCTTAAAATTTTGTTTTTTGAGACCAGGTCTCACTATGTAGACTTGGCTGGTCTTGAACTCACAGTATTATGCCTGTCTCTGCCTTCTGGGTGCTAGAATTAAAGGTGTGTACCAACATGGCAGGCCTGTGTGCAATTTTAATTTCAGACGTTATTGTTACCTTCTGTTTAATAATTACTAACTAAATCAAAGTTACCAACTAACAGAGTAGTCACACTTCATAAACAACCACAAAGAAGCTTGGAATTTTCTTAGATTCTTCAGGAAAATCCCCAAAGCTATCTATAACTTGGATGCTTTTAAGTTTTATGCTTGGGGGGAGGTCTTCAAGATCCACCCTTCTTTTCTGATGGTCCTCCTTAGTGGCCCTTTACCTAAGGGACCTCTGTGGCTCTGCCTTCAGGCTGCCTGCAGCTTGAAGAATCCATGCTTTTAATTCTCCCCATGTAGCCCTGGACCTGTGAGAAAGACTGAAGGACGTACCTACCCGGGGTTTTGCTACCTGACTCAACAGTGCACCCAATGAAGAATACCCTGGCTAGCTGAGCAAGTCATGTGACTGCATCCCAGGTTGCCCCTACACTCATTTAAGATAGGGGTCTACATGGCCTGATGTTCAGAACTCCATTCAGTATAGGGGGTGCAGAGAAATAGTATTTTGTAGGCTACAGTGCTGTGTTAAAATGAGAAGCCTGCAAAAGTCAGCAAGAGATAGATTGGTTACAAGCCTGCTCTGGTGAGTCTTTTGGTGACTGTAGAGGTTGAACCCAAAGAAGAAGACACCTTTCAGGATTTGAAGGCAGGAGAAACAGAGCTGAAGATTATTTCCAGGATGGAGTAAGTGCACGGTACTTAGTCATAGCCAGAACCCAAATGATTATAAATCCGTGCTATGGGGTGCTCAAGGAGAAGTCAGGAAGAGGGACAAAAGCAGAGTGCTGGGGCTCAGGAAACTGGTGCTGTGGGCAATGGAAAGGAATGAGAAGACAACTGGGGTTGCAAGAAGAAGACTGTTGGCAGATGCACGAGCAGCAGAGGGTGGGCGGAGGCTTGGCCTGGACAGAGTAGGTAGAGATTTGAGTAGATTGGAAGAGTTTTGTTTTGTTCATTAGTTTTTGCAGAAGGCAGACTTCTGAGCCAGGGTAGGAGCCTTGGGTCTCAGCAGAAGCAGAGCAGCTGTATTTCACTCTCTTCCCTAAATGAATGGCTAGATTGGTCAAGAAATCTCCAGGAAGCAATTGTGATCACTGCCTGATTGTCTTGTTGATGAATACAGAATGGGCGCCAAATTGAGAGTGTGGGCGTCTGACAAGGTCTTTATGATTCTAGAATCACTTATGACCTCTTCCTCCTCCCCCTCTGGTTTGCCCTGGCTAATGAGCTACAGGAGCCTACCACACAAAGGGAAGCTGGTGATTGTTTGTGGGTGCAAAGGCTGGGCCCCACAGTTGACCTCCTGGGAAAGATAAGCTTGGGTTTGGTTTGTGGATTGACTATGATTTTCTTTTCTTCATGCCCCCTCTGAGTCTTGACTACCTGGAGCCCAGGATACCCAGTGACATCAGTGGCTCTGCCCAGACCAACCTCATCAGCTGTGGAATCATCTTCTGGGCAACCCCATTTCTCTGCTAGGACTCTTCTCTTGAGGACTGGGGCTGTCATTCAATGAGCGCCATTGGGCTAGAAACTTAGGGCTCATCCTGGATTCCCTCAGCCTGATAAGCTTCTCTGTGAACAAACACAGAACATCTTCAACAAGGTCTCGGGCCCTGTTCATGGTGCTGAAAAACAGCTTGCAAACCACAATCTCACGCCCCCACAGGATTCTGTAGGTGACCTGGGGTGCCAACTCTCCTGAGTGTCGATTACTCTGTCCCACCCCTGCCAACCATCACCTTGAACGCCCTGCTTAGAAGCCATAAAGCCTGGTTTTGTCATCGCCCACACTGCCACCAACTTTAAACAAAGACTTTTTTTTTAAGTGCAGAAAATTTTTTTTATGAATTGTAGCAGCTGTACAGCATTTAGAACGCTCTGAAGCAATGTGTTATTCTTGGATACAGTTATGTATTATAAATATGGAAGCATAACTGGGAGACCAGCCGAAGTTCATAATGGCAATGCCTCTGGGCAAGAGGCATGCATGCTGGCAAGGGGGACAAAGGGGATGTTTATCTTAAATGATTTATTTTGTTTTGAAAACTCAAGAGCAGTGATGAAGAAACATTATCAGCAGCTTGTCAAACCTGAAGACAGGGTAACAAACACCAGAACGCTGAATTGGTTCATTTTCTGTATTGTAGGGGGAAAAAATAAAATTTTGATGCACAGGCCCTGTGGAGTCCGTCACTTTCTACACCCCTCACTTGGCCTCTTAGACTTTTCAAAAGCTTGTGCTCACCTCCTCTTGTAACTTCTGCTCTTCTGGAGAGACCTCAGTGCCCATGTGCTTTAGCCCCAGGCTTTGCCTATATTACCACGGCTTCTCTTGTCTTATCCTGTCTACCTTCCATCTTTCCTGCCCCTAGACTGGACATAGGATGGGTAGAGGTTGAATCACTGATGTAGGTTCCTAGGTTCATTGGGGCAATGATATGTTGTTTCTCTCTGCTTGGCTTTCCTTCAGCTGCCAGTACCTAGATAGACAGATCGCTTGGAAGGAATTTTCTTTGGTGGTGGTGGTGGGTACTATTTTTTTCCTTCAGTCTGGTTTGTCTCAAAGCTGTTATCATCAAGGGGAGGGAGGAAAGATTAAGACCCTCCACAGAGCCCTCCCTTCACAGGTCTTTTCAGATAGCCCAGCCCTGAGGCTAGGTGTGAGCAAGACAGAGAACTGATAAGCTCATCCAGACTGGTTGGGCATGATGGAGCTTCCCTGCTGGAGTGGAAAGGAAGCTTTAGTGTAGTTTTGGATACCCTGTGACTAGAAGCAAGAAATCTGCCTGGGTTTGGCTGGCCACAAACTATTGGCTGGGCACTAAACAGACACTCAAACTCTAGGCCAGAGTAGCCTTTTCCCTGCCACATGGTAGATAATGACTACATCCTTTGGGAAAGACTGAGAGGTGCCTTCCCTGTGTCATTGTGAAGCCCTTCTAGTCTATGCTAAGTGCCCCATATGTCCTGCCAATGGCAAGTGTCCCTTTACCTTTACAGACTTATAACCCCAGATCCCAGCCACCCATTTGTGTCTTCTTCTATGATGCTCAATAGGGACAGGGCAGAAGTCCTATCTTCTTTGTCATAGTTGTAAAATTCTAGTTACCAAGTCAAGGCAGGGAATCCTCAGTACCCTTGCTTTCTAAAAGAAGACTAAACAAATAAGTTGACTGTCTTCCCATAGACAAGAGCTCCTTGCTAATGTCCTCTATGCCTTCATCACCTAGCTCTTTGTGCTCACAATGGTGCCTGGGCTCCATGTCTCTCCTCACAGTCTGAGTAAGAGGAGAGGGTCTTTGTTTTATCTCCCTCCCCCAATGATATCAAAAGAATGGGAGAATGAACCTTCAGTGCCCATATCCTCAAAGTTTCTAATGATACAAGGGAAGGGAACCTAGTCTCACAGTACTGTGGTGTCCTTCCTGTAGCCCACTGCCAAGGACAGAAGGACTCCTCTGGAGAAGAGTGCCTCAGGCTCCCTGCCCACTAATATTTGTCTCCAGCCTCATTGAAGGTCCCACTGTCTACCCTGAGAGCTCCATTACCACACACATTCTGTCTATTGTCAGGGAAAATATGTTGTATCCAAAAGTATTTGTTTCTCAACTGAAGCAAAATATACAATCTATTCTACCTTAGAAACTATGTTTCTCCAAACCAGATTCTTCTTCTCCAGTACCTCTTACACGAAGCTCAATATGTTTTGATCCTCAATCTTTCTTCTCCCATTGCTCTATATATTTCTGCAGCACTAAACAGCCCATCTTTGTTCTCTGTGTTGTTGGGGTGAATGCTATAGCTCACTAAACTTGACATCTAAGCATATTTCATAGATAATTATCACAAACTCACACCCAAAAACTACACATTAAAGTTTTTTTTTCTCCTCTCCTCTCCCTTCTTTGATCTAACACAAAATTCATTGTCCTGGGAGTTGGTAAGGTGCTTGCCTATCATGCACAATGCCAGAGGATTCACACCCAGCGTGGCACTGAAGTGGCAGCCCCTGTAATCTGGGCACTTAGGAGGTGCAAGTAGAAAATCAGAAGTTTAAGGTTATCTTCAGCTACTGAGTAAATTTGAGGCTATGTGAGTTCCTGTCTCAAACAAAACAAAACAAACAGCAAAAAAAACCAACCTCCCCCCAAAATAACAGCAGCAGCAACAACAACAACAACCACAACCACAACTGAATTTGTCAAGTGGGTAATTGCTAGCTGTGCAACGCAGTAAGAGAATTTAACTTCTCCAAAAACTTTTCAATGGAAACCAAATAGCTGAAGAGTCTCAGGTATAAAGACCATGTCTTTTATTTGTATAGTTTTTCCAACTGTATAAAGTTTGCTTGTTTTAAACCGTGGCCCACTGGGATCTCTTAAGTTTTTTCAAACTTGAGTGGCGACATAGATGAGAGAACTATTTATTGTGGCCCTTGAGTGGAGGGGGTCCTCCAGACCCCAGGACTCAGGCTAGGGGTGTTGGAAATCCAAAGGGCCTGGACACAGGAGTGTACTGAGATGGCAATTGGGGGCAAAGTTGGAGAGGCGGAGAGAGGAAAAGAAGGGAGTCTGGACCAAGGCCAGAGGGGGCTCCCCAGGGAGTCCTCGGAACGGGCAGCCTGACGTCGCTCCATCCGTCCCGCCTGACGGATGGGTCTGCCTCTCAGGAGCAAGCTGTTGGGCCAGGCGGCTGCCAAGGCCAAACAGAGGCGCTTCTGTGCGCGCTGCTCCGCACGCGGAGAGTGGGGTGGGCGGGGAAGCCGAGAGGGTGATGGGGAAAGCAGACGTCCAGGAACTGCAGCCACGGGAGGTTGTGGGGACTGGTCGCAGGAAGCTCCTGCTCCCCTAACCCCGGCCTTGGAATGTCAACTGCGGGGGTCGGCGGAGACGCTCGTGGGATGGCTAGGGGCTGCTGGCGGGGACAGACAGGCAGAAGATGGAGGCCTGGAGGAAGAGCGCGATGGCCTTCTCAGTAGGGTCAGTCGTCCGACCTTCCCACCTAGAGCGCCCACTACGCGATCTTTCTCAGCCTTGGGACCCAGTCACCTTGACGTCCCTGTCCACAAGCCGCCCCTGTGACCCCTACTCAGGACTCGGGTTCGAGAAGCTGCGCGATCGGTCCCTGGCCCGGCTCCGACCCCGCCCGGCAGCTGCCTCCCCCTCAGCGTTAATTAAAACTTGCTAGATGGAGAGGCTGGCGCGGGCGGCTCCGCTTTATTTGCAGCATCTTTCATGCTGCTGACGATCGTAAAGGGCTTTAATATTGAAATATGGGCCATTTTCCCAGCTCCAGCCCTCGCCGCGCGCTCCCCACACCCCCACACCCAGCCACCCCGCGCTTGATGAAAGAGCCCCTGCAAATCCATTAAGAAGAGATAATTGAAAACTCCGGGGTAATATTTAAGGCCTCGCGCCTGGCGGGGCTGAGGGCCCCCTGCGCCCGCAGTGCCCAGCAGTGCCCGCCCTCGCCCTCACCAGGCCTCGAATTCTTGCTCCTAGCAGCTTTCTGTGAAAGGCGCCTGGGGACTCCCCACGACGAGTGACAAAGGTAGCCCAGAAATAGGGGCGGCCAGTTGTGTCTACAGCTAGATAGGACGCATCTGCCTCTTGGCCTTGCTTAGAGCCCCAGTCCCAGATTCCTTTCTTGGCCACAGTAGTCCTCTGCTCTGAATGGCTGGGGATCTACTCCCCTTCAGATCAGGCGATGCTGGCCAAAGTGAGGGTCCCGCATGGGTGGGTGGGCGATTTCTCTGTTATCTGCCAGAAAGATTCTTGTCACCTCTGTGGTAGGCACTATAACAGGCACTGAATGGTGAGCCCCTGAGTTTATGATATTGCTCCCTCATGTCTGCTTTTGTACATTTTTAACCTTTCACAGAAGGTTTGTAGAAAGCAGCCCTGCGTATCTTCCTGCACATCTATATAGCTCTCTTTCCAATAATGCAGGGCCACCTGTGATCCTATGCAATACTGTCCCTGAGCATGCTGTGTTGGCATTGTCTATAGAGACTATCCTTCTACACGGTTGTGGCATCTTGGGGACAGGGATCAAGTCTAATTTCCCTCCTTCACCCCAGCTCCTGGCCCATCGCCAGGCACAGAACATGTGCTCAGGAAACATCACTGATTTGGCTGCTGTCCACATCCCCAGAGAACTCCAGGGTTTCAACACTGGGCTGTGGTGCTTGGGGGAGGGTGAGCCAGAGCAAGAAGAGGAGTATCTGGAGGCCAGTCTAGCCATGACTGGCTTCAAGCTGTTTTGAAGATAGAAGAGGCATGAAGATCCTGTTCAAGACTGGAGTTTAGGAATCCATTTGATTGTCTCATCTATCTGGGTCCTTTGTGGGTATTTCTCCACTGTATTTGACTTGCCTTTCAATTAGTCATTCTCCCTCCCTACATGCATTTACATGCATATATAAATACGTATACCATGTGTATTATTGTGTGGAAAGGAAGAGAGAAGTGGTTTTTTGAGACACAACACTGCAGAACACATGAGTGAGTCAAGCCTTCCCACTAGTGCCCAGCTGCCCAAGCAAAGTCTTTCTTAATCACCTTTGTGTTTCTGGATTCCTAACATCTGACCAGAGGTGGTCCTCACTGATGGCACCATGGAGGACTAGAATATTCTGTCTGAGCTGCTAGGCACAGTGGCAGTGAGTCACTCCCACATCTCTGTCTCTAACCCGGTGGTACTCCAGGTATCCATCACCAATATGCAGGGGACTGAGATGATGTCACAGGGCCCATCAGTGGGTCAGGAAAATGAGACTCCCAAGCTAGGGGCCTGTTAACTGGTTCTGATTCCCCTTTCCTTTGCACATTGCTCCACTGTTGCATAAATCACTTTCCCTTGGCCAAATGCACAGCAATGAGGTCTGTTTTCCAGACACTCAGGCCCTATCTAGAGACCATTTGCTTTCAGAGATCTTTGTCCTCCTAGGTTCTTCTTCCCATGCAGGGTTGTGGTGCTCTTTGCCCAAACACAGGGTAGAGATTGTCCTGATAAGCTGGGCCTGGCCTCTTCGATAGCCTGTGCTTATTGATGGCCACTGAACCTCAGCCATAAATCCCCAAGTCTCAGCTCATAACCATTAACAAGCAACATGAACATGAACACTCACGTGTGCCCAGGCACACAGTCATGGATACCCATACACACTGTGAGGTTTATTCTAGTCAACTTGATAGGCATTAGAATCATTGTGAAAACAAACTTATGAGCATGTCTGTGATAGGTTTTCCAGCTTAGTAGTCCAAATGAGAAGACCCATCCTAAGTGTGGGTGGCACCATTCCATAGCCTAGAGGTCTTGGATTGGACAAAATGGAGAAAGCCAGCTGAGTACCAACGTTCATCACTCTCTGCTTCCTGACTACAGATGCCATGGGACCAGATACTTTAACCACTTCAACTATGCTTCCCTACCATAGTGGACTGTACCTTCAAACTGTGAGCCAAAATAAACTGTTTCTTCCTTACGTGGCTTTTGTCAGATATTTTGTTACAGCAATGAGAAACATATCTAATACAATTACCCATGCACAACACAGAGACACATATAAATGCACCCCTTAAACCCCATCTCTGATTTAAATCTACAGCTTCACCCCTGGCCATCCCAAGTACCCAACATCTTTGTCCTACCCTTAAGATGTGTGATCCAGGTCAATGCTCTTTACCCTAAATGAACAGCCAGCCACTAGGGGTCCATTTTAGAAACAGGCTCATTCAGTAGCTCTAGAGTGGTGTTTGGGGTTGTTTTAAAATAGTATCCAGGAAAGGCCAGAGCTGGGATTGTAGGCAGTGACCTTAGCATTGAAGGGTATGAATTTTCAGAACTTGGAAGACATGTAGTGTGAGGTTTGGGAAAGCGGCATCCAGACTGTGCCAGCCAAGGAACTTGGCTGCACAGCAGGTGGCTGGGCTATTTCAGGAATGCTGTACCCCAGCCTTCCTGGGGCTCTTTCTCACTCTAAAAGCTTGACCCCAGCTGTGCATGGTGAGGCACATCTGTAATCCCTTCACTCCAGCAGCTGAAACAGAAGGATTGTGAGAGCCCAGCTCAGAGCTAAAACAGTACTCTGAGGTTTCTCCAGCACCCAGCTTAGTGGTTCTTCACCCCTCCATTCTGCCATTGTCTTAGCCCTCTGACTAATGGGTGCTACAGCTGCCTGTGCTTTGCTTTTTTTATGCTCATTCCTTTTGAGGGACGGGGAAGTTCATAGGTCTGGGTAGCCATTTGGCCCCATTGGTGCTAGGATCATGTGATGAGAGAGAGAGAGAGAGAGAGAGAGAGAGAGAGAGAGAGAGAGAAAGAGAGATCCTGGGGGTGGCAGCCAGTGCAGTCAGGGCTTGCCAACCCTGATAGGCAAGGGTAGGTTCACCCCCTGACCCACACAGAAGGAGTTTCTGGGATTCATCCTATCCCCTGCTTCACAAATTCCTCCTGAGTCTCAGTTATATCTTGGCATTGTGCTGGGCACCAAGTTCATAATCAGTCCCGGCCTGAAGGAGCTTTTAGTTACTCAGGAGACATTAATGTAAGGTTAATTTGGCTTGTGCTATGATGGGTGGTGAAGCTTTCCAGAGAATGATAGGCACCCTACCCTAGTGGACAGGGTCCTTTCTCATCAGCCCTCAGAATGCCCAACTTGCCTCCTGGACATCCCTCCATTCCCCTCCTCTACCCCTTTAAGAGGAGTGCCAATTCTCAGAGCAGAGGAGGTTCTGGGCACACAGCCTGAGCTTGCTAAGGTGTGTGTGTGTGTGTGTGTGTGTGTGTGTGTGTGTGTGTAGCTATAAATCAATGCTGGCATGCCTTTGGCAGGGGGCTGTCCTCTGAGCTGCCCAGATGGCGGGCAGGCCTGGGGCTCCGGGGGCAGCCAGGCACTCAGAAGAAGGAGGGAGGAAAGCACCGTGGAGGAAACACAGCTGGCTCTTGCATCTCCAATCACAGATGCACAGCTCTATCTATAAACCTTAGGGCAGACAACATGCCAAGACTCTTTCCCTCCAGTTATAGGAACTTAGGCTGGCATGGTCTCTTGAGATCATTGCTCTTGCCCTTGTCCTTGCCCTTGCCAGGAACCCAAGCCTCATAGACATCCCTGGGTCCAAAGGTCATCAAAGAGCACTTGAGGGTCCATCAGTTTGTGTATCCAACGTAGATGTTCAGCATGTGGCCTAACTCTCTTCTCTTTTGCTGCAGCTAAAGTATGTTCTTCCCACTCTGTGAAGAACCTTAGTTCCACATTTAGAGGTTCTTACAGATGTGGTGATGCATACCCTCTATGTTCACTGTCAGCCTCCCAAGAAAGCACGGTACAACTGAAAAGAGAGTGGAGCACTGCCCTTTGGGGGTTGTCTTCTTTAGCCACTCTCACAGATGCTGTGACAGAGGGAACATCTGTCACCCTAATACAGGGAGTAGTGACAATCCCAGCACCCCAACCTATACTGGGCTCAGTGGGCTTTTGCAAACCAGAAAGGCAGTCTTGCTCTGCCTGCCTGGGCATGGCATGAACAAAGTCTGCAGATACTCACAAAGAAGCCAGCGGCTGGGTGCCCTTGCACCTGCTCCTAAAAGCCATCCAAGCAGCCAGCCATGCTTAGGGAGCAGTGAGAAGCTCCCAAGCTGGAGGTTAGGAGAGTCCCCACATGTCCTTGTCCTCAAGTGCTCCCATGAGACACTGGAACTCATAAGTCTCAGAGACCCTCCCCCCTCACATACTTCTTTGTATGGAGGAGGAAACAGTGGAGAGCCCAGCCTGTCTGGCACGGAGCACAGAGATGGTATGAAGGGAGCAGGGGGCTTCTGGGGTTCTTCATTCTGGAATCCTGTTTTGGCCTATTATGAAGAGTGTCTCCTGAAGTTTGAACTCCTGCCTCATCTCAGTTGGTTCTCTTGGCTAGCTCTTCACTCTCCTGGGATGGCTGATTTGACTGCCAGAGTCATTTGCTGGCTCTAATTTGTGTTTAAATGTAAGTTTCCACAGGCAGGGGCTTAGTGTGCTATTCCAGTATGCCTTCCTGCAGCTTGGAAAAGCTGAAGGCCTGTGGGAACCTTTGTGCTCATGTTAGATCCAGGCTTACCCCTTGGGCCTAATCCCATCAGGCATGTCTATCCTTGTGGTGGAGTTCAAAATGGCACACCTAAGGGACACCCACCCACAGGGGCTCCCTAATTTTCAGGATTTGGTATGACTACCCTGGTCTCAGAATCCTGGGACTATCTCCCAAAAGGTAGGAGACAGGAGCAACATGAGGCTGCATTTAAAATACTATGGTTGGTTGTTGGGTTGGTTGGTTGGTTGGTTGTTTGGTTGGTTCATTGGTTGGTTGGATGGGTGGTTAGTTGGTTTGCTTTGGTTTTTCAAGACAAGGTTATTCTGTGTAGTCCTAGCTGTCCTGGAACTCACTCTGTAGACCAGCCTGACCTTGAACTCACAGAGATCCATCTGGCTTTATCTCCCAAGTGCTGGGGTTAAAGGTGTGTACTACCACCACCCAGCTAAAATACTGTCTTTAACATTTACTTATTTTGCTTGAGTATATGTATGAAAGTGTGCAAGTGTCATAGTATGCATGTAGTCAGAGAATGAATTCCAGAGTTGGTTTCCTCCTACAGCTATGTGGGTTCCTGGAACAAAACTTGGAACCTTAGCCAGAGACAGAATTCAGGGCATTAGGCTTGGTAGCAAGTTCCTTTCTTTATCCACTAAGTCATTATATTTGTTTTACTTTATGCATATGTTTTATATATGTGTGTATATGTATGTGTGTTGTGTATGTGTATGTATATATGTGTACCACATGCATGCCTAGGGCCCACAGGTGTTAAGAGGGTGTTGTGTCTCCTGGACCTGGGATGGTTGTGAACTTGTGTTGATAAGAAACCAAACCCCCTTAGCCGGGCAGTGGTGGCATATGCCTTTAATCCCAGTACTTGGGAGGCAGAGACAGGCGGATTTCTGAGTTCGAGGCCAGCCTGGTCTACAGAGTGAGTTCCAGGACAGCCAGGGCTATACAGAGAAACCCTGTCTCGAAACCTCCCCCCCCAAAAAAAAAAAGAAAAAAGAAAGAAACCAAACCCCAGCTCCATACAATAGAAAAAAGTGTTAACTGCTGAGCCACCTCTCCAGCTCCATTGAAAATTTATCTAATTTTTATTTGTGTGTACATGTGTGTCTGCGTGTATGTGCATGTGTATGCAGTTGCCCTCAAAGGCCAGAAGAGAGTGCCAGACCCTGAAGTTGGAGTCACAGACATTCAGGAGCCATGAAATGTAGATGCAAGGAACTGAACCCCGGTCCTCTGGGAGTTTAGCAAGTATTCTTCACTGCTAAGTCACCTCTCCCACTACCAAAGGCTGCATTTTTAGCACTTGTTCCTAAGCACCTCCAGGTCTGCATGATAGGCCTGTAGAGTAGGGGCTATCATCAGTGGGGAGCTTGAGGCACAGAGAAGTGAACAATGTGCCCAAGACCAGACAGCTAGGCAGAGGTGGAGCTGCAGTGATCTGGCTTCAGATCCCTGGTGCTCCACCAAAGGATGGCACATGAGCCAATATATGACTCTTTCCCTTCCCAGTCCCCAACCACAGGTGAAGCTCCTGAGACACTGACCCTCCTGTGTGCCAGTGTCTTCCACCTTCAAAATGAGGATAAGGGAGTCAGCAGGAATATTAGTTAGATGCTCGTCAGAGTAGTCATCAGAACACAGGTCCCAGGGAGCTACTGGCTCCTCCTGTGGTCTAACCACAACCCCTCCTGATATATTTCTTCCTTCTGTTTTTAAGGGAACTAGCAGCAATGACTCTTCATTATTTAATGGAAACCATTAGGAGAAAGTTGGTCACATTTATTCATCCAAATCCCTGCTCTTTCTCTCAAGGATCTTGAAGAACAGTAGCAAGACTGGGCTGGGCCTAAATAGTCCTGTCTCCTCCCCATCTGTGCCCGGGCAAGCTCCTTGGGCAACACGAAACAAAGACATATTGGGCTTTTCACTGAAGAACTGAAGATCAGAATTCTTACTCTAGACATGGGCTAGGGATATGACCCAGTTGATAGAGTGCTTTCCTGGTATGTTCAAAGCCTTGAGTTCAATCCCCAGCACAGTATAAAACCAGGGATGGTAGCACCTGCATGTTTAAGCAATTGGGAGCTTGAGGCTGGAGGACCAGGAGCTCAAAGTCAAGTCCTCTAGAACCTACATTCCCAGCAATTTCTGTTTTAGATGTCCCCAAAGTTGCTCAGTGGCTGGCTGCACAGCCAGCTTTCTCCACAGTGGGCTATGCTGTTCTGACTTGCAGTGACTCATCCACTTTTCTTGACAGTCAGGAGAGACAGCAAGCCGCTTCGCTGCTCAGCAGCTTCCCTGTGTGCTCTTTCTCCTGAGAAATCTTGATCCGCACAAGCAGCTGAGCTACTCCTGGCTGGAGCCTCTGCCAAGAGTCGAGAGGATGGCGGTGCCAAGGAAGCAGCTGAAGGATCATCACCCTGGGAGCCACAGCTCGGCTTGATTTTTCCAATGAGCCATAAAGACTAAGGAAGGGGGGGGGAGGGCCTGCCAGACAAACTACAGCTCCCAAATGCTATGGCTGCGCCAGGAACACCTGGGGAAGCAATTCCTCACAGACTCAAAAGCAGGCCCTGGGCACTGATTGCCTGCTTGCTGGCTCTATGACCTTGTGTAAGATACTAGCTATCTGTGCCTCAATTCCCCCATTTTAAAACTGCAAATACTAATGATAGCTACCGTGTGTGGGTATAGAACTGAGACAAGTTAATAGTTTACAAAACATTTGGCAAGGTGGATATGGCAATACACACCTGTAATTCCAGGTGTGGACAGGAGGATCAGGAATTCAAGGCAAGCCTCAGTTACACAGTGAGCTTGGGGCTAGCCTGTGCTACATGAGATTCCATCTCAGAAGGAAAACTTTGAAGGGCCTAAGGTTCCTGGCAAGCCCTGCATAAATGTCATCACACAAAATTAAGCAGGATAAATATAGGCTGTAGTCTTATAAGCCTCTTTGTATAATCAGCCTAGCCTTGGCTCTCTTTTATGTTTTCTGTGAGGAATGAAGTCATACAAACAAAAATAACACCATGTTCAAGCTTGCTGTGTGTCATCCAGATCATGTAGGAAGTCCAGTTGAGCAGGTGCCAAGGAAGGCTGGATCCGTCACTTGTCGACATGGGGTTATCTGTCCTGCTATGTCCTTCTCCTAGTTCCATATCAGCAGCTCTCTGGCTCACTGGAGTCTTCACTGATAAAGTCCAGCCCTCTTCTAATCCCTCTCATAAAAATGGGCAGCTCAGTAAGTGCTAGAACAAAGTCCTGGAAAGACAAACTGGTCTTTCCATTCTTTCCATGAGGCAGGGGTAGCCACTACACAGCGAAGGAAGAGTGCAGTCTACCTGCTCTGGACAGGAGGAGAGATGCCAATGGGGCAACATGGAGCTATGGCCAGTTATTACTTAACTTTAAAACTAGTGTAATTAGGGCTGTTGAGATGGCTCAGCTGGTAAAGGCACTTACTGCCAAGTCTGAGAACCTGAGTTTGATCTCTGGAGCCTATTCAGTGAACGGAAGGGGAGAAATTACTCCTGCAAGTTGTCTTCAGACCTCCACACCTCTGAGCACGTGCACACACACAAACACACACAGTAAATAAATAAATGTAGAGAGAAATTAAAATGAGTTTTATTATACTTGCTCGGGAGGTGAAAAGCAGGTTGACAATACGGCTCAGTTGGTAGAATAGCATGCAAGAAGCCCTGGGTTCTATTCCCAGCACCGTGTAAATCAAGTGTCTCCGTGTACACCTGTGATCCCAGCACTTAGAATTAGAAACAAGAAGAACAAAAGTTCAAGGTTATTCTCAGTCACATTGTGAAAATTCCAGGCCAGCCTAGGCTACATGAAATTCTGCCTTTAAAAAAAAAGAGAGATTAAAAACCAATCAGATACATAAACACTGGTCCAGTAAGTAGCAGCTATTAAATAGGTAGCGTTTTGTGCTTTCTATACCTATCTTTAGGGAGGAAAAAATGCTTTTCCAGACTAGGAAAGGGGTGGTAGCAGAAAGCGATTTATAACTGGTTTTCCCCACAGTTTATTTCCAGAGTATGGAATCATCCTTCATCCACTCATTCAACAAATGCAACCTGGCACTATTTGGACTTCTTGTATGCATCCTGATGGTCCCACTGGTATGGCAGGACTGATGCAGGCAGGGCAGTGGCTGGTGTCATCAGAAAGACTAGACTGAGAGAGGTGAGGAGGGGACATGGGCAGGAGACCTGGACTCTGAAGCAGCCACACCCTCAAGAACTTGACTTTCCCTTGGTCCAGGAGTTTCCATTTACACTGAGAGGATTACATGGGGTCATCTTTGGAGAAATATAACTGTTTATCCACTCAGATTCTGAAGCTGAAGGAGCAGAGTCTGAGGTCATCAGGGGGCCAAAAAGAGAGCTGCTAGATCTCTTGGTCATCCTCAGCAATTTAACCAGGGAGAGAAGCACCAAAACCACACACAAAGGCCTGGCTTCCACGGGCACTAGAGGCTCCCACACATAAGTCAGGCCTGTTTCTGGCCACAGACCTCACTCTAGATGATTCAAACTGTCGAGAGACATAGAAAATCATAATGCCTAGACATGGGAACAACTCAAATGCCCATGTACTGATGAACACACACCCAGAATGTGGTCTGCCAACTGTTGAAGTTACTCATCCATGAGAAGGAACAAGGGTGGATGCCAATTACAGAAGGCCACCTACTGCATGAAGCCATTCCTATGGTAGTCCCGAATAGGAAAGGCATTGAGGTAGAGGGCAGCTCATTGGCTGCTCAGTTGGAAGGGGTATGGAGGATAAGGAAGAGGTCACCTGTGGGCAGGAGGCTGCTGAGTGCTCAGAATACTCTTAAATCGATTGTGCCAACAGTTGCACATGTCCATGAAAATAAAGCCATGAACTGTCTGTTCCAAGTAGGATTGTACTCTGTGTGAGTTACACCTCACAAAAAAAAAGTTGTTTTGAAAAGGAGCTTCAGGGGAAGGGAGCCTCTCAGATGAAGCAGAAAGGCTGAGGTCAGAAACAAAGGCCAGGCAGTGCTATCCTGGATGCCCCCCAACTCCCAGCCTGCATCTCCTACATCTAGTACTGCGGTAGTCCCCAAGCCACGACTGGAGAAGATAAATTGACCCCTCAAGATCTGGGGCTGGGACCCTTCTTCCCTGACAGCTCCCTTTCTGTGTTTTTCTGGCACAAAAAACACACTGTCTTCTTGTATAAATAGGGGGATTTATGACAATTTCCCTTCTCCTTCCTGGTGGGCTAAGAGGTGGGGCCTAGGGGAACTGGGCCCCAGTTCCAGATAGAAATGTGCAGAGACTAGAGAGGGGCCGAGGGGTCCCTTTTCCTGCTTTGGCTCTGGCCCCAGCATGCCTTCCCTAGCATCTGGTGACAAAGAGGGTGGAGGAAAAGGTGAACACCACCCATCCTCAGGGCAGATAGCCAACAAGAGGAGCCTGGGAGTCCAATTGCTGACTGACCTCCTAAGCTCTAGTAAAGGAAAACCACACTCATGTGCGTGCACAAACCCCTTGTTCTAGATGACCCAGGCTATCCAGAGACACAGAGAAAATCATAGCTATCTGAGGTTTTGACCAGTTGCAAAGTCTGGCTCTTCTGTTGTTCTAAGATAGGGTGATCAACTTGTACAGCTGAAACTGTTCTTGAACTCCTGCTCCTGCTGCCTCTACCTCCTCAGTGCTTGCATGTGCCACCATGCCCAGCCCCTTTTCTTCACTAAAGCCTTACATAGCACCCCAACACTTAAAGTGAGTATCCCCCATGATTCTTAAGAGAAGCACTGAGGCTCCCAGATCTCTCTGATTAACTGTCAGGGGACAATCTGGTATGGGTTACTCTCCAAGGTCCCCTCTAGTTCTAACCTGAAGATCGGATTTAGTCCAAGGTGAGGAGTGCACCCAGAGTCTGACATGAGGGAGCACATCTTTAATCTTGGCATTTAAGAGTCAGGATGATTATGAATTCAAACTTAGCCTAGACTACACATCAATATCCCTCAAAGATTACAGGGCATAAGGCCTCACAACTCTAAGTTTAGCATTTGGAAGGCCAAAGCAGGAAGAACTGATGCAAATGCAAGGCCAGCCTGGGCTACACAGTGATTTGTAGGTCAGCCTGTCTTACAGAGTGAAGAGTCTATCTCAAAAAAAAAAAAGGAAAATAAAAGGTGTAAATCAGCTCAGCTACTTTCTTTAAACCTTATTCATAAGGTGGAAATTTTAACACTTTCTCAGAGGGCTGTCAGGGATATACAAATTTAGACACATTAGCTTAGCCTCTGGCTCAACGAATGTCATGATTATCACCATCCCACCTTAGGTGTGACCCTTAACATAAGGCAGCAGGTGTGCTGTGGGAAAGTGTACTGGGAAGGCTGACTGAGAAAGGTTACAATAAAAAGGTCTCAAGCAGCAGCAGAGGAAACAGTGTATCTGTCATGGAAGTGACAGTACAAAGGAGCAGGCAGAGTGCAGTCAGCTCTCTTCCACTTGTTGCTTGAGGACTTGGGTTCCTCTCAACACTGTTGCTTTACTCTTCAAGCTTCCAGTCAGACCTCATCTCAGTACTGTCCACGACATGAGAAATGGGGCACAAAGAACTTACCGTCCCTCGGGCTTGGGTGGCCTCACTGGGCTCTTGCTTCCACTGGCTACACCTTGACCAGGTGTTGGAATAGAAGGCTTTCTGTGGTCATACAAAGAGAAGATAAACTTCACTCTTTACTGAAGACTCAAATCCTCATTGGATGTCCCTGGAGAAAAGCCATAAAAACCATCACCTGGAAGTATTGCAGCCCAGTCGGGCCCTTGTGATTCACCCACAAGCAGCAGTTCCAGAAGAGTGACTTAGCAGCTCTGTCTATAGAGAATTCCCTCATCCTTCTTCATGAGAACAGTTCCTGTCTCCACTGCTTGACGGAAACTCCCTCTCATAGTCTCCCCTACTGCTAACCTCTTTTCCCCAGTTGCTAGGTGTGACTATAAAAGTGGGGCCACTGGACAGCCTGAAACTGGAATGGAAGGAGGGACAGCGAGGGTGCACATTAACCAAAGCATGAGTTCCACTTAACTATGCTGAGACCCAAAGTAGACTCTCAGGAGCAGGAGTCTTCAGAAGTGCTACAACCCACTTGTCAAAATTATTGTGAGCACTGATTGAGGTCTCTTATGTACCTTGCACACAGTATGCCCTCAGTGAGTGGTGATTACTTTGACTTGGTGCCAACGAGACAAATATGCTTTACCTCCCAGCCTTGGCATGATTCTTTCTTCTTCCCCTTCCTCACCAATGTATAACTTCTTCCTATATTGTTCTACCCCAGTTACCTTTCACATGCGCTGGAATCCTGACCTATAGTTACCCTCCTCTGGGAAGTTTTCTCAGATGGAATATTAGAATACTATCCTCCTCCCCCATGCACACCCCATCTGCTGTAGTGATCTGGCCCTATCCTGCCTCTGACTTTACATGTGTGCTGTCTTTCCCTTCAGTTGATTTCTTTTACCACCTCCTTTAGAGGTGTACAGCATTAAGATGTGTTTTTATGTACCAGACATGGTGGCTCCTACTTGTAAGCCAAGCACTTGAGAAGCAGAGTCAGGAGAACCAGAAGTTCAAGGTCATACATGTTACATCAGGCCAGCCTGGGCTACAGAAGATCCTGTCTCAAAACAAAACCCAAAAGAAAAGTCTTCATGACTACTATAGTTTAAGCATGTAACTATCTTGTTTTTTTTTCTATAATAAAGAAAAAAAGATTAGAGCTCAACTTTCAATGTGGATACTTTGTCCCTTGCACTTTGTCAGGTCCCCTTCTCCTTGGATCTTGTTTTGGCTCCTGATGAATGAAGTCTAGAACCTAAGAGGATGTTTAATAAGTGTTAGACTCTCTACCATCTGCCATCTCCCCTGCACACTCTCTGGAGACCGCCTTGTCACTATAGGGAGATGTGGACTCAAGAAAGCAAACTCTCCAACAATAGCACCCAAAAGAAAAGGGAAGGGGCTTCCTCTTTCAAGAGGAAGGACACTGGGAGGACACCATCAAGAACCAGAACAGAGATATGGGAGAACTGAATCCCTACAGCCTCCAGGGTCACTGGCTGCCTTCCTATACCCCCCCCCCCCCCCCAGATTTCTAAGGATGGTAAGTAGGTGCTGTGCTCACAGTCCTGGCAACCCCAGAGCACTCAGATGTAAGGAGTCTTCACAACCTGCTCATTCTCACCTTGCTCACCCAAAGGGCAACATTGTCCACAGCAGTTTTCATGTAATATGATGGGACTTAAGTTGTTCCAGGCACTTTGCACTGAAATTCCTTCTGATCTTTCATGTCTGGGCCCAGGAGCTCTTAACTCTACTACCAATAAGGAAACAGAAGTGCGCTGCTCAGATAACTACTTCGAGAGCACACAACTAATTCAAGGCATATCGGAGAGTCTAATCCAGCAATTACTAGATCAGAAAGTGAGCCAATATGTAGTAGTGTTATCTATGTACCCAGCACGACGCAGAACACATCATGTGTGTTTTATGGAATCTCAGATAACCCTGAGATAGAACCTTTATTACATAATCCTTGTTTCATAGACCAAGACCCTGAAATGACAGAAAAGTGCAAGGTCCCTTGCTAGCAGCTGCAGGACCTCAGTTGTTTGCCCTAAGTCCTGGGGTTGGATTTTCAGCTTCGTGGGCCTTTTTTCCTAAATCTACCTCACCCATTGCCCACAACCCTTGTGTTTTCAAATTTCTATTCAGTCCACTGACTTTCTTTCCCAGTCTCCTAGCCACCTTTCTCCACCACACTATCCCCTAAACTTTTTTGTGTCTCTCCTTTGATCCCCATTCACCCACCCTTACCCACAGCTCCTACTTTACAGGATGATAAAGAATAAGACCCTCAGATCCCCCCCCCCCCCCGCCAATCAGGCTTCCACCTTGACTAGTCTCACAACCTCAGGAAAGGCCCAGCAGTGGCTAAGCTAGAGAGCCAGACATAAAATCCTGCCTGCTCCCCCGCCCTGCTTCCCATCACTCATCTGGGAATCCAGGGCAAGGAAGGGAGCTAAAGTGCAGAGTGTTCATTTAATATTAACAAATTGAAATGAATTCTTTTAATGCCAATTAGCTTGGAGCAGCCCCTTATTAATAGTAATTTAGATTCATACTTGGAGGAGCAGGTGGGGGCTGGGCCACATGTGCCCAGAATGTCAATGTGACAATGGAGCTGGGACCAGAGGGAGGAGCAGCTCTTCTTCTGCTCAGCACAGAGACACAACGAACAGATACAGTCACTCTGGGCCATCTTCCCATCTTCCCAGAGTGTGAGTTAGTTACTCTTGCAATCTTACTTTTGCATCTTCAACAATTCTGAATAGATTAGAACTCTAGATTATACATTCTAACGGCTTACCTTCTTAGTAACATCTTTAAAAAAGAAGAATCAGCCAGGAGTGATGGCATACACTTTTAATCCCAGCACTTGGTAGGCACAAGCAGTTGGATCTCTGAGAGTTGGAGGCCAGCCTGGTCTACATAGTTAACTTTCAGGCCAGACGGGACTACATAGTAAGATGTTGTCTAAAAAACCAAACAAACACAAAAGGGATACCCCCACCACTGCAGACACCAGCTTGATCAAAAGTAAAGTGAAAGTAAACATTGTATTTCTATTCTGGGAATTCTCCTGCGGGAGCTAAAAGGCCCAATAGACAGAAATGAAACTCGCTTTCAGTTTTCTAAAACTTAAGGGAAAAAGCAGGAATTAAAAATTCAACTGTGTGCCAAAGAATTGCCCAGAACAGACAAGTGAAAAGAAATTCAACCTAAAATGAAAAGTTGGAGCACATTCTGACCTTCCTATCTCAGCTGACTTTGGAAGCAGAGCGAGGTGTCTGGACAGTTTAGGAATAGGACAGTTGATTCTTCCTCCCAGAAACCCCTCTGAGGCTGGGGGTGGGCTGATTTAAAGCTGAGAATTACAGAAGGTGTGACTTCTGAGATGGAGGAGTCTGGAGTAGAAAGAGGGCTGAGGAAAAGGGAGAAATGTGCAAGACGCTGAAGCTTAGGCAATAATAAAAAATGGCTAAGCATACAAAGGAGTAAACATGAGGTCAGGTTTCTTAAACTGAAGTGAATACATAAAAATCAAGGTTAAAAAAAAAAAGTGAAGAAAATAGGTAAAATATTCCACACTGTTCTTCCCATAGGTCCACTGGAACTGACCAAAGAGCTTGTTCATATCCCATAAGGTTTCCCAAACAATAAAATCATTTCCAAAACGAAAAGAGGGACCAATATACAAAACTAAATCCAAGTCCACCTGGAGGGGAAAAAATGGAGACTCTAAACCGCATAAAAACCAGGGGGGGGGGAGAAATAAACGTAAAATATGGAAAGTGGTTATTTGTAAATGCTGAGCTGAAGAGTGGAGTGGAGAAGACAGGTGAACTTGACATCGCTAAAGAACTAGTGTACAAAGATGTAATTCACCCCTAGGGAAAAGTAAACTCTCCCGGTGCCGTAGAGTTTCCCAAGAGAAAGGAGGAAAGACTTCTGAAAGAATAAAGTGTCGCCAATCCCCACCCCCTGCGGAAAGTACAACGAACCTAATTCCCCTCCAAATAGGATTACACTAAAGAAAACAAGAGGATTCTTTTTCTTTCTTTCAACTAAGAGAAAAACAAAATTGGATTTCAATGGTCCGATGGAGCAAGAAAGGAAACTAGTCTGCAGGTGCTTGGAAAAAGTGGGTGTTTAGGGACAGGGACCAGCTTACCTGGCTGTGCTGTCAGTCAGGAGTGGACGAAGAACACTGCTCGATATTGCTTGTAAGGGAAAAGGAGGGCCGGGAGGTCCGAGTTTCCCTAGACAAACAGGCTGGGCAAAAAAACTGGGGGTGCTGTCTCCCCCTCCGCCAGCTTCCCTCCCACCGGTACCTAGGCCTAGAGAGCTACTGAAAGTTACAAATTGCTTCCATTATTAGCTCATCCCGGCGGCCTGGTCATTGGCCAGCCCGTGAACACGTGGTGTCTCGTACCAATAGATCGAATTTCTAGTTGCAATTCTCTGTCTGTCCCTCGGCTCGGGGGTGGGGGGTGGGGTGGGGGTGGTGTGTGTGTAATAATAGCGCGGGGGAGGGGTGGGGCTAAGGGGACCTCATCCTCCCTTTCCGACAAGTGGGGGTCCTGAGCGCTGCCCGGAAGGGGTCCAGGGAATGTTGTGGACTGGGGCACACCCGCCTGGGCAGAAATTGGAGGACACGACGAACGTCGCCAGAATCCAGGGCTCTATCCTTCCTTTCAGCTGCCCGGTGTTCTCCACTCCTGCGTTAGCACCCCGTGGGCCCGGGGCCATCTCGGGGCTAGCAACCAGAGCGCTCTTGGATGCTATGTAGATCGCTGCTTCTCCCTTACTTTGGGGACCGTCACACTCGCCCCGCTTTCCCCGGTCGCTTTAGATCAGGCGTCTGCGCCCTCCGGTGCTCCTCACCCCCACCCCCAGAGTCAAATATGAACCTCTCCCGGAAATTCTTTGCGAAGGGGACAAACTTTTGAGTGGACGAAAATCTATTGGAGCCTGTCCGGAGCAGGTGAGCGGGCCCTGGAGTCTGAAGCTTCAGTCTGGAAATTGGCGGCTCCGGGTCTCTCTCTCTCTCTCTCTCTCTCTCTCTCTCTCTCTCTCTCTCTCTCTCTCCTTTCTCCACCCTGCTTTCTTTGCAGGCGAACTCTGACCCGTGCGCGTCTTCGGCCCTCCTAGGAACCTGGGCTAGGGGTGGATAACCATAAGTTTTGGGCTTAGGGCATCTTCTCCCTCCTGAGTTTGGGCGCCAGGGTGGCAGCTGGCAGGGGTAGGAAGAGTAGGGATGCTTCTGAGACTGGGGAAGAAAAGTGAAAATAGGGGCAAAGAGACCTAGAGTTCTCAGGGGATTCTTTCCCCCAATGCAACTTGAAGGAACTTCAAAAAGTTTTTTTTTTTTTTTTTTTTTTTTTGGTTTTTTTTTTTTTTCCCAAAGGTTTGGGGGGAGGAAGCTGAGTTGGGGTTTGAGGTTTTAGGTAAGGGAGGTATTGCTGGCTCCAAGGTCTGAACTAAGTACATCCGAAGAACCTAGCAGTCCCAAACTTGCTCACCCCAATTGGCCCTGGGGACCCTCAGAGATCCCCAGGAATAGGTCTACAGAAAGGGAGAGGACCCCCAGAGAGTTTCTAGATGTGCTGGGTTGCAGGTGGAATAAGGCCCAGCCTTTCCTGGGATCTCTCTACTGATTTTAATTTAGGAGAGGTGCAAGAAGGAACATCCCCAGTGCCTTTACTATTGTTTCTAATCTAGTTTGACTCAGAGACGCATCTTTCTAAAATGGTTTCAAGGGAGTACGCAACTCTCCCCTCCTCCCCCGCTCCACAACCCATAACCTTCCTACCTTCTCCAGTGCCCCCAAGGAGACCAAGGAAAGAGGCTACTCTGGGCGGCTAATTGTCCCTCCTCAAGAGATATCCTACAGGAAGAGATGGGGAGGTTTTCAAAGGGAATTAAGAGCAGAAGTCCTTCAGAGAGCTACGTTGGAGCCGAACTAGAGGAGAGGGCAGGGCGCAGGAGTGGATGGCAGGTGGTTTAGGGGGTAGTGGGCCAGGCAGGCCACCGCATGTGCAGTGGATGGCCACCTAACTGGTGCCCAAGGTGTATCTGCGCTTGAGGTTTTTAGGTCAGGGCCCTCTGGGAACCCGAGGATGGAGGAATCAGGCTAAAGGCAAGTGCAAAAACCAAAAATTGCATTTGGAGTAAATTTTGGGAAGAGCAGTGAATACCACTTGAAGCACATGGTGTCTTTATCTGGCTCTGCAGGCCACTAGGTCCCATTTAGCCTGCAGCATCTGTGGGGGAGGGGAAGCTTTGTCCAGGAGCTGGGTTCTGCCGGTTAGAACAGCTATTGGGGGGGGGGGGGGGAGCGGAGAGGTACTGCCTAGAATAAGTTTGCCATGGTGGAAATCTGGACCTTTGAGAGGAACCCTAAAGAGGCAGGCACCAAGGCAGTGTTACTCAAATAGGAGGGTGATGTGGTGATGGCTCATGTCTGCAATCCTAGCACCCTGGGAAAAACCAAAACCAAAACCAAAGCTTTTCAGAGAGAAGCCCAGGGTCATTGGCTTCCCCCTCCCCCTTCCATCAATCTGCTCCCTTTGCTTCTGCCTACCACACACAAACACACACACACACACACACACACACACAATGTAGGCTTGTCTCTCCTTTTCTCTTTGCATTTCCCTCATCCTCTTTTCTCTTAGGATTGATGGAGCAACGGTTTGGGACAGCTTCCCTAAGCCTGTAATGGATCCCACCCACTGGGACATGTTAAGTAGGAGGACACCCAGGAATAGGGTCCCAACCTGAGGGGAATTAAGAAAGAACAGTGTGAAGGATGGATGCCAACCAGGCTTTCCTCTGAGGAAGGGCCCATTTATGCCATCTGTACACTGTAGAGAAGACTTAGAAACAAAGAAAGATAGCAAGATATGCCAGGAAAATGCAGAACAACAAAGACAAGAGACTGGGCAGGCAGGCGGGAAAGATGTGTCTGCATGCCTGTAAAAGCCCAAGTACCCAGCTAGAGGAAGAGACTCTGAGAAACCGGGAAGGAGGCAAGCATACAGAAAAGAAATATTGATAGAGAACAGAATGGAGAGGCAGAATCTGGCTCACTTGGGCTTGGTTCTGTTTTGTGTTAAAATGAGGGGTAAAACCAAAAGAGAAGGTAAAAGGAGAGAGAGAGAGAGAGAGAGAGAGAGAGAGAGAGTCATTCCTAGCCCATCTCACCAGCCTGCAGTGCTCCATCACCCAGCCAAGATGATGCTGATAACAAGTGTAGGCCAAAGCCTGAGGACCACAGCACTCTGACTTGACCCTGCTGCCAAAGGGGATCAGCAGACTGGGCCACCCTGCTCTGGGCTCTGGGTGCTTCACCTCTGTGACCCTGCTTCTTGGTTTGATCATCTGTCAAATGAGCCCTTTGCACTGCAAGATTGCTCAGCAGTTTTGGCTTCCTTAATAGGTACAGGGAAAAGGAAGAAGATGGGCCTATTCCATCAGGTAGGAGAGAGGATCTTTGTTTTCTTCATTGGTAAGAAGAAAAATCTTGATTTTGTTGTTTCTGGGAGAAGTTCTCATTCTAAAGCCTAAAGTTCATGATGACCTTGAACTCACAGCAGTCTGCCTGCCTCACCCTTTCGAGTGCTGAAATTTATAGGCGTAAGCCACCATATACTCCTTAAAGAAAAATTTTCTATCCTTAGCAAAATCTTTGCTACCCTCCCTTCCATCAGTTACCCCAAAAGACTACAAGGTTAAAGGGTCCCCCTCCATGCTTGGACAGGTGAGATTCATTTGAGAGGAGTTTGGTATGAGGTTTGTAAACTCTGGAGGAATCAGAGAATAAATTCTGTGTAAGAAAGAGGCTAGGGACAGTCTCTGGACCAAGCAAGTCTCGGTGTACAGAGTAATTTATAGAACCCATACAAGGGATGAGTTGTCAAAATGACTTTGGACTCCGTTTGGAGAAGAATCAACTGGGTATATTTGAGTGTTTGTTGCCTGTTGGGCCTGTACTACATCCCCTATGCTTTGTCCATGGTACTCCTGTGGAAACTGCCCAATTAAATTCAAGGTTTGTTTTGGTGTTGAGACTCAAGCCCAGTATCTCATGCATACTAGGCAGGTGCTGTCCCACTCAGCTATCCCCTTCTCTGTGTCCTGACTCGGGTTTCTTTGTGTTTGTATAATATGTGTATATGTGTATGATTCAGGTTCATTTGTATATTTGTGTGTGTGAGAATAGTTGAGAGGTCCTGGAGTTCAATCCTCTGCACCACAGAAATAAGATAAAAGTACATCTCCTTTGTTTCCCCTAAAGTGGGGTGGGATAATTCATTGGATCAGGTATTCCAAAAGCGGTGTAACCCTTAAGCATTGGCTGAGGAACTGGAAATCCAACAGCTAGAGAAGCATGCTAAGCACTGTTCAGTGAAATCTTCCTAGCACCCTCTTCAAGGAGGCCTCTGTCCAGCACTTCCTAGACCAGTTCCCCCTCTTCTTTCCTCTAGTCCTCCCCCTCCCTCTCCTCTCCTCCCTCTATCTCCCCTCTTTTGTTTCTTTCTGGTGTTCTCTCCCCCTTTGTCTGTGCCAAGCCAGGACTCTTGCTTTTTGTATCCCAGCAGGCTCTGCTCTGAGACCCTGAGGCTGGCTGGCATACACTCTGCCTCGAGTTCATAATGAGGATGCAAATACAGGGATTCACAGAAGAGGCCCTAAGTGAGAAGCAGGACTTTGCTAACTAGGGGCAGGGTACCAGTTGAGACTTTGACCTTCATATTCTTAACTCACTGTAGACAATTCTGCATTTCCATTTCCACTCCATTCCTATTCCTGGGACCAAGATGTCCCCAAGGCTACTGCTCTCTGGGGGGTGAGGGTCAGTGACACATATTAGAACCTTAAACTTTCTTTTAAAAAAAAAAAAAAAGTATGTTTCTTTATTCTTTGTGCATTTGGGGTGGTCTTGTTCCCCTTGGGTGAAGAGGCTAGTGGATTCTGGCCCCTGAACATCAGAATGTGGATTGCCCTCATTAGCTACCCCCTCCCCCAAGAAAGGTAACCCAATCCAGGTGACTGTGGAAAGAATGTGGACTATACACCCTACATTCCCTATGGCCCTGTAAAAAAGAAGAGAACCCAGGGCATGAAGGAGCCAAGATCTCAGCAGGCTGAACAGCCATCAGGAGAGAAGCTGGGTGGCAGAATTCCATTCCTCCTTTGAGCCCCTTGCTGTTCTCAGTTTTATATGGTTTGTCCGCACCTCTCCTCAGATCTGGAGACGGAGAGTGGGTGGGGTGGGGGATGGAATGAATGTTTAACCCTGCTCTGCTCATCTTTCCCGGTGCCCCTTCCTATCAACCTCAAAGCTGCTGGGAGGAAGGACCTGCAGCTTCCAACTCTGTTAGTAATCAAAGAAAATTCAAATTCTCTTCTCAGGAGAATGGTAGCTGCCTCCTTCTCCATTCTCCCTGCACACATTGATCTGTTGTGAGGGCACCTGGGGGTCAGAAGAGAGACCAGGCTGTTTTAATTGGTCTAGAATTAGCATTTCCTATCACACCAAGGCCAGGATTTCCATACCCAGGAACAGGAAGGAGGTCTTCTCCTAGACCTATATCTGTTCTCAGACCCCTCAACAGCAATGATATCCACATTTGTTGAGGTGAAGCCCTAGGAGGGAAAATGAGCAGTTTGACCCATTTTGCATCCAGAAGCTGCCATTGTCTGCTCTGTTAATATTTTCTTTAGTACTCATCACGGGCAAAGCATTGCCTTTACCTCAGAGTGCCACAACGATCGGAAGATCTCTGCCACCCTGAGACCTCGGTGTATTGTGGATAGATATACAAATAAACAGATGGGGAAAAAAAAGACAAATTTGGTGTCTGTCAGCTGATTTTCACCACAGCCTTCACATTTGTCAGGTCTCGGGCTCTCCTATCTTCTCAGGTCTGTCTCTGCCACCCGAGTTGGCAGGATGACACACAGCCTGCTGCTTTCCCCATTGGGAAAATGGTACTTGGTGCTTTCATGCCCTGAACTGGAGGGTATGGGATGGATGGAAGAGGGATGGAGGTCCTGGGTACCTCCCAGTTTTGTAATGCAGACTGTCTGTCACAGTGTGGGTGCATGAATCCACATGGGGGTGATGTCATCTGTTTCTCCAGGCTGCCGAATATGTCTATAAGTTTATCACGGGACAATCGCACCTCTGAAGGTGAACACAGGCTGTGAGTGTTCAAGATGGTTGCAGAGGTGGACAAGTGTACCCAGTCCTGTCTTAGGCACCCCAAGCCCAAAGGCCTACACAGGTCCAACTGCCAGTGTATGGAGGGTGATTTGGGTATATGAGGCCTGAACATATCTTTGCATACGTGACCCTCCATGTGCCAGTTTGTGTGCACCGCTGAATTATTACAAAATTACACTGACCCTTACAGAAAATCCATATCAGCCTCAACCCTTCTTCCCTGACCTCTCGACCTCTGGGGTGCCTGAGGAAAGAGCTGACCGGGTCGCAGCCGCCCCTAGTCAATGAGTCTCTCTCCATTAGCATAAAACATGAATCTGCTGGCAGCTTGACAGATTATAACTAGCAGCCAGAGTTTTGCCAACTGGCTGGCTTGGGCGCTGTCTATTTATCATAGAAAATGGTAAATCATAAGAATCCAGATGACTTAATTATTCAAATCTATCCAGGACCCAGAGAAGCTGCAGTCCTGACAGTCTTAGCCCTGGGCTCAGGGAGGCTGGTGGGGGCTAAAACCCAGGCTAGGAACCAGAAGAGAGAGAAGCAGGTCCAGTCATCACCCTCTGTGTGGCCCAGTGGGCAGGGCCTTCCTTTGCAGCTCCTCTCTTCCCTGCCTGCCTTCCCACCTTTCCCGAAGACACTATTGCCTCTCTGGGGCCTCCACTGCCTGCTAGTCCTTCTCAGCCCACACATTGCTTCTCCCACCCTTTGTGTGAATCTGGTGGTCTTTAGCAGGCTTGGGCCTTCATTTTAATTTCTTTTCTTTTCGCCATTGCCTTCCTCTTCCCTCCCCTTCCAGATGGACACAGACACTCCACATCCATCCACAGCCTTCCCCTTCTCTCTTGGCCTTTTGTTCTCTCTCCTTGGGATCCTTGGGTTCTGCACTATGTTGATCCCGTGTTCTCTCCAAATCTGCTTTTATTTAGTTCAAGGCTACAAATACCCCTATATCACACACTCTTTCTGTCCTGGGGTTCTATACAGCTTCCAGAATGGTGGACAGGCCAACAGATGTGCCCTTCTCTCCATTAAAGCAGGACTATGTTCCAAGAAAGCCAACCCTTTAGTCCTGACACCACAGCACCTCAAATCTCAGCAGAGGAACTGCTTGCTAAGCCTTTTGAACAGAGGCGAGTCTGCTGTGTTTCTGGGGGCTCTGGTAGGAAAATATGCTATTTCTTCTAGACCTGCTCCCCAGGGAAACCTGTGTTCTCCGGTGCTGTAGAGGGACTCTAAGGGGGTGGGGGGGTGGGAGACAACTGTGTTCACCATGGCCGATGTTGGCTTCACCTTGACACTTACTGAATAGCACCCTGAACCACTAAAGAGGGGTAGAGGCCTTACTTTCTGCTTTCTGTAAGAGACTTGTTGGTCTCTGCCAGACTGTATGTTTGTGTCGGTGGCACATAATTTTGTGAGCATGCTGTGGTGAACATACCTGCATACATGGGTGTTTGCACATGTGTGGGCACACATGGCCAGAAAAGAGCTCTGTGCTTCAACAGCGAGTGACAATGTCCCTACCAGCAGGACACCTGAGGAAAGTCTTTTCACTCTGTTTCATTTTAAGACCTCGTTGCTCTCAATAAAATACTGCACTTAAATTTTCATAAAACTCTAGAAAAGCTGCTTCTGCTGCTAAAAGTAAGTCCTTCCTAGAGTCTAGCCTTCTCTTCAAGAAGATGAAATCAGAGGTTGGGCAGGGATCTTCAGAGGGGACCCCCCATCCCAATTAGGAGAACATATATAGGATCCCTGTCGCTATCATGACAGCATGGCACCCCTCTCTCTTGCTCCTTCCCCCACTTCCAAGACATGTTGATATTTCACAAGGGCTGTGGTGAGAGGTGAGGCTGGGTGGAGGGGATCAAGATTCAGAAACTGGCCAAGCAGCTGCAAGGCAGGAGGTCAATAGGAAAGAAAGATTGGAGACAGGTTCCTCTCCTCTCTTCTTCTTCTTCTTCTCTCTTTCTTCTTCTTTTTTTTTTTTTGTTCTCTCTCTCTCTCTCTCTCTCTCTCTCTCTCTCTCTCTCCTCACCCCCTCCTGCTGGTTCAGCACCCAGTCTAAGCTGAAAGCAGGTGAGAGGCAGAGCCAAGCCCTGGCCTTTTTCTGTTCTTCTAACTCAAACAGGTTCCTAATCCCTGGGTGGAAGGTAAACAGCTTTGAGTTCAGCCAGGATTTAGCATAGAAAGGCTACTAAGGGATCTGGAGGTATATTCTCCACGCTGTGTTACTCATTAGCCCAGAGAATCTGGGAGATGTGGTGGACTCCTTTGTACAGAGTGTCACTGGTCTCCGAGGCGTGGAGGTGACAGAGGGATTTCCACCTTTCAGCTCTCTGCTTCCTGAGTTAGGCCAGGGTGGGGCTCTCATCTCTGTTCCTCACACTTGGGAGGCAGGTGGGCAACTAGAGGGAGTGGGACCAGCTCTGAAATATCAAAGGACCCAATTTAAAAAATTAATCACCTAATTAAAATCCACGAGGAAGCCCCTTGCCAGAGTTTCATGAATCATAAGGGCTATAAAGGCCAGAGAAATAGATCTCTTCTCCCAGTGAATCCCTGGATTACATGGAGCTTAGGCTGGCAGCAAAGCCTCATTGAATTTTCTGCCTGATGGGGCCTCCTGAATGTCACCCTCTCCTGGTCTCAGCCTGGCTACCCACTTTACCCACCTGAGGTTCGAGCCCTACACAGGCTCTTATCAAAAGAATCAACACGCTCATGCCCAAAGCAGGTAAGAATTCCTACTTGTCTCAGTCTCCTTGACCTGTGTTCTTCCTGTGCTCTAGAAATTTCTACACCTGTTGTTCTTCATTTAGGTTTGTTATGAGTCCCACAGCCCCCTCTTGTTTTGTTGTCTGACAGGGCCTTACTATAAGGTTCAGGCTGGCCTCAAGATGGTAATCCTTCTGCCTCATCCTCTTGAAAATTGAGATTACAAGTTACCAACATGGCTAGCTTCTGTCCTCCACTGTGAAAAGTGCATTTTACATAATTTATGAATTAACAGATTCCCCCTTTCAAACCTTGGGGCTTTTTACACATGAATTGTAGACAGATAAGGGACTAATCTAGGGCTGAGGAAGTGTAAGTCAACTCAGGGATACAGCTCTTGGCCACCACGTATAAAGTTTTCAGTTTGAGTTCCAGCACCATAAACTATTTTGTTGTTGTTTTGTGAGTCAGGGTCTCTTTATGTAGCCCTGGCTGGCCTGAAACTCGATTGTAGATCAGGATGGTCTTAAGAGATCGGCCTGCCTCTGCCTCCATAGTGCTAAAATTAAAGGCATGAGCCATTAAATAAATTCAAAGAAAAGAATCTTAGGTCTGGAGAGATAGCTCAACAGTTAAGAACTCTCTGCCCTTGCAGAGGACTCGAGTTCTCAGTTCCCAGGACCCACAGGGTGGTTCCTAATCATCCATAACTCCACCCATAATCTGGCACCTGCTCCTGACCTCCTTGGCACCAGGCTTATATATGATATGCATACATATATGCAGGCAAAGCACTCATACATATAAAGTAAATAAATCTCAAAAAGGAATATGGACCCTGAGAGTGAACAAAGAGCTTGGTATACTGGGTGTTGCCTCAATGCAGGTAAAAACCCCACCTCCTCATTGGATACTGGCATGCCTCTTCCCTTGGGCCTGCTCTCTGGGCACAGCAATGGGACCCTGTTTCCTTTCTCCTTTGTCAAAGGCAAACATGAATGGTGGCCTGTGAGAAGAACTCACTGCTGTCCCTGTTGTAGAGGAAGGACAGTGGCAGAGTACATTCTCTTATGTTAGAACACAGAATATTTGTCTATGATCAGCATCTTTAAGACAATGCAGTGGGACAGCTGAGGGCTGACCTTCAAAACAGTCCTGGTAGGAGGACATGCAAATACTTTTAAATGCACCCTGTTGATAAAAATATTTCTGTGATGCCATCTTTAAAAATGAGCTTTAGGAGGCCAGGCATGGTATCTCATGCCTTTTGTCCCAGCACTTGGGAGGCAGAGGCAGACACAGAGGCGGGCAGATCTCCAAATCCAAGCCCAGCCTGGTCTACAGAGCAAGTTCCAGGGCACCCAGGGTTACACCGGGAAACAAATCAGAGAGAGAGAGAGAGAGAGAGAGAGAGAGAGAGAGAGAGAGAGAGAAGAAAAGAAAAAGAAAAAGAAAAAGAAAAAGAAAAGAAACGGGCATTAGGAGCTGAAGCTACACTCAGTGGTTAGTTAAACACTGATTGCTCTTACAGGGGACCTGGGTTCAGTTCCCTGCACACACATGGTCACTCATAACTGCCTGTAACTCTAGGTCCATGGTACCCAACACCCTCTTGGCCTCCACTGGGTTCCTACACACATGTGGTATATATACATACATTCAGACAAGGGAGAGTCCATATGCATGCGCGTGTGAGCACATGCACACACACACATACTAATATGTATATATTTTAAATTTACTTTAGAGCCAGTTTATAAAATATTTGAATCAATCGGTATAAACTATTAATTTCAGTAATTTGATAAAAAAGCAAAGAACACAAATAGCAATCCAGAAACCGAGTCACAGATCCCGAAGACATTCTGGAGAGGAGCCTCAAGAGACTGTACATCTGTAATATGACCGCTCCAGGCAGCCAGTCTTGCCCAGCTCAATGGCTACATCTGGAGGGTGTTACTTATCATTCCCAAAGACCCTTCATTCAACTTGTTATTCTTTTTAATCTTAAACAATGAACTAAGCTTTCCTAAGAAGGAGCAAAGGGAAAGAAGCAAATTCTTGACTCCCATCTGGGCCAAGATTCCATTTCTGATTTCAGCAATTTCTTGTACATAAGCACAAATGTAACCTGTATGGCCAAGCCACTTGGCTCTCAAGAATCTGAATCCTGGAATGCATGCAGACACTGGTTCCTATTCACCTCAGATTAGATGTGTGCCAGTTAAGTACCAGGCCCCAATGGGTGCTTACCTGTGAGTTATCTCCCTGTAACTAGGGACTGTTGTTGTTTGCTATTTTGTTTCTTTAAGACAGGGTTCTCTTTGTAGCCCAGGATAGGCTTGAACTTGTGACCTTACTACTTCTGCCTCCTGAGTGCTCTGATAACAGCAGGTTCCATGTGTGACCACTGCCAGCTTTCCATCTAGGGATTTTAAAGAGCATTTTTCTTTCTTGATGGAAGTGCTCTGTCATTTCTGCTTCCTGCTAATCTTAGACTGCATGCTGCTCCAGGGTACAGCTCCGTTTTTCTGGTGCCTACTTCTCATGAGGACTTAATTTCAACCATCATTTTATCCATTTCTGTCTCATTTGAATATTTGGTAGTTCTCAAAGGGGCATTAAGATGGCCAACCACCCATATTTCCTGGTGGTAGGGAGGTGGGTCCACACATGGAATTCTATGTGAATGGTGCCACCTAGAGTTGTGCTCTAGGAGTGCAGGCCAATGCTTGTCTCCAGAACTGAGCAATCCAGAGATACTTAGCAAACCTGTCATCCTCACCTTCTGGGATAAAAACCCAAGTTTTGATAACTGAGGTGTCAACACCTCAGCCCTTTAAAAGGGGCTCTAAGTGGAGATCTTCCTCAACACACTGACAGCGGAGAGATCTGCCCTCTGCACGCAGCTCACCAATCTTTAGTCCATCCACATCAAAGGCAGTGCAAGCCCTTAGAGAAGCCCTCCAGAATGCAGGCAACACCATATTCGGTGTTGGGTGATATTGCCAAATGTCGGTCAGGCTGGGCCTGGAGTTAGAGGGGGATGAAGGACCATGAAGAACTAGACATGGTGATGGAGAGGTGAGTCCAGGATGAATGCCTACAGTTGCCCAAGAGTACCCACACGTCAGCCCACCAGGCTCACATATGCACCCTCACCTGCAGGCAATGTTGCTCTGCCTCTTTGATGTCTGCCAAACTCTGCATATCACCTCCCTTCTCCACCCTGCCCTTCCTCCCCTCCTCTCAGCTGTCACTATTGTCCTCTGACTTCAGAATGACCAGCAAGCACAGGTTCTCACTGCAGAACCATTCAAGCCCCTGGGTCCTTATCTCACTGGGATAGAACCCCAAGCCACCCAAATAAGACCCCTGACTTGGCAGGTCACAGAAGCTCAGCAGGAGAGCTCCACATGACTCAGTCCATTAACACCTCTCTCTCTCTCTCTCTCTCTCTCTCTCTCTCTCTCTCTCTGTGTGTGTGTGTGTGTGCACATACCATGGCACATGTGTAGAGGGTAGGGGACAACTTGCAAAAGTTAGTTCTCTTTTTGTCATATGGTTCCCAGGAATTGAACTCAGATTGTCAGGTTTGGTGACAAGTGCCTTTACTCACTGAACCATAGGCCCAAAACTACTCTTCCAAAGAACAGAACACTCCAAATGGCAGATCCAGGAAATTGTCAAAAGATGGAGCACTCTGGGGAAGCTCAGCCAGCCCACTTGTCAGTGCCTCCCTCATGTAGGGCCAGACAGAGGAGGGGCAGGGTGGACACAACAAGCATTTGGCTTCATGTGACCAAGAGAGAGGAGAAGAAAGAAGAAAGTGGGGGAGGGGAAAAGAGAGAAAGATTATTTAAAGTCACAGTAATAAACCGGATGGTGAGGATGAGCTTTATAAAGTGAGTTTCTAAGGCAGGGTAAAGTTCTGTCCACTCCCTGAAGACCCCAAGAAGAGGTCAGTTGGACACTGCCTGTGCAATCTGGAAGGCAGAACATTCCTCCAGCGCGTCAGATGCTAAGGAGTCATTGCCTGGCTTTCCCTGTATTTCCAGAATGTATGGCAGGGATACGCCTAATACAGCAGGGGTGCATTACCCAGTGCTAGGAGCAAAAAGTTGGCACTGGTTGTCATTAGGTGAGAGAAATCACCAATGCTCTCAATCTGAAGTGATCCCCAAACAAGAAAAGTGAAGCATGGTGGGGGGGGTGGGGGGGAGGGGTGGGGGTGTACATACCTACACCTCTGAGAGGGAGGGGAAAGCACTGGAGCTGACTTCCTGAAGGGGATATGTCAACAGCACCCTATGATCTGCCCAACTGAAGACTACCTTCCACTCCAAGAATAAATCCCTGGCTTCTTAAACCAGGGTCACAGTCCAGCAACCAGACTAGTTCACCCAAGCTCAGGCCAAATGACTTCATCTGAACATTTTCCAACCTGACCTGGGAACTAAATCTGCTCCACAATATACCACTCAGCCTGCAAGATGTCTGGAGTGAGGGAGCACCTAGAAGAGCTGACTGACTCCCAGGATCTCTTTGCTCTACAGCCCTCTTCCCTCCCTCCCCCCAGCCTTCACCCACCCACCTCCATACACCCCCTTTTGTAGAAGATGCACACTTACCAGCTCCCACCCGAATGGGAATCCCCCCCCCCACTCCCTGCAGCAGCAGCTGCTCCATCCTCCCCCACACTGCAAGAATGTGACCCTCCCCTTCTGCTCTGCTCCAGGCGCAGACAGGGAGGGAGACAGCATATGGCCCCATTTTCCTTGGCCCGGGGAGGCTATTTGGGAAATGAGAAACCCCCTTGCCCTCCCTCCCCTCTGGGGAGAGGCCACCCTCCCCCTCTGCACATTCCCCACAAGTTCTCAGACACACAGCTTCCCCTACGTGCAGTTATGTGGTGAACTCACCAAGTTCCTCTCTCCACCCACCCCCCAGAGGCGCCAGAGCCGGGAAGGGAACCTTTGATGTAGGCACGTTTTAAAAGGCCCACCTGTCCTATGGCTCTCCAGCCCCACGCCTGAACTGCTGGAGCCCCTCACCACACAGCTTTAAATCCCAGGCTTCCTGAGCCCCAGCTTTGGCCAGGATTGGGTCACACAGGAACCTTCTCCTGCTGGGGTGATCAAACCCAAGCAAGTTCACTGGGGACATCTGTCTCTGGTGAATCAGGTCAGATCTCAAATTTGAGGGGTTCTGTGACACTTAAAAAACTTCAAGCAGGAAGACCTGCAATTTTTCTTGGACCAGCAGGGCCTGTGGGCAGGGTCGCTAGGAAAACCTCGTTTGATGTTGAGCTTTCATGGCAGCAGTTTGATCCAGATGTTCCCCAGTTGTGGGGTTTTCTTCCTGGAGGGACGGCACTTGGCTGTAAAGGCTTTTCCATCATGTGCACATTTGAAGGGTGCTGAAGGGGGGGTGGTGTGCATTTCTGGCTCCCTCCAACCTGCTTGCTCATCATGCCTCTCCCCCTAACAGGCACCCCTAGTTTGTTGTGTGGCTGTCCAGAAATTGTTCTACACTTCTATTCTCCTGACACCATAAGATGGAGCTGAAGGTGTTTCCCCAAAACGGTTCTCAGATCAGGGGTCTAGGGGAGGAAGGCAAGGAGCTGGATTTCTGGCCAAAACATGAGTAATCACATAAGAAACTGCACAGAATTGAACTGAAAGCGAATGAATCTGGGGTCTTGAACAAGCAAGTGCTTGTCCCTCTTTGGGGTCAGTTCTGCAGAGATAGAAGTGAGTATTTCCAGGTCTGTCAGCCTTTCTGCTACCTCAGAGTTTGAAACGATTGATCAAGTTCCTTCCTACTCCTCCACCCAAGAACTTCCCTGGGTTTCTGGAAATCTTTCCTAAAGAGACTTGTCCTTGCTGTTGTCGACTAAGGTAGTAGCTTCTGGGGAAAGCTTGTGCCTCCCTCTTAGATCCTCAAAGGCCTCTGGCATCCTTGCTGACTGGGGTTGTCAGGCTGGCTGGTAGACCGGGGGATTCCTACTTACACTGTGTATATAACAGCCTAAACTGGACATGTGAATGATGAACTCAGACACACAGATGATAAATCCCAGAGGCTTCTGAGCGGAGGCACCAGCCTATGATCGCACTGGAAGGCCTGCCATCAACGTGAGTTTTGGTAAGTAGACTTTTTCAAGGGAGAAGCTGAGAGGAGAGAGAAGCTATCTGGGTACAAGAAGAGGAATTCAAAGAGAACATAGACCAGAGCCACCCAGAAGAAAGGGCACTAGGGGCACCTTGAGCAGCAAGCCAGTGGGTGGGTGAAGTGCTAGACCAGGTATGACAAATGTTGGAAGAAAGGGGGCACTGGACTGAAACATGGAGGTGGAAACAACTCCATGCCCTTTTCCTACAGAATTGCTGTTGAATCCACAGATCCTGTTCTGTGTATCGTCAGGACAAGGCACATTTTGGACTCACACAGGTCCTGAAGGACAGTTCTCAGGTGGCCCCTCACCACCCTCTTATACAGCCTGGTACAGATGGATTGGGTGGAATAGTGATGGGCGGAAGGAATGGGGTCCCTCTACGTGAATGTTTTCATATTCCCCCACATCCTCTTGAGTAGGCAATAATTCTCACTGGGCCTGGTCTTATATACCCCATATGTCTTGAGCTCAGAGAGCTAAGAAACACCCCATCATTCTTAAGCCATGCCTCACCCACCCCCACTCTTTTCATACTTCTTTCTAAATAGGGGCCTGTAAGGGACCTTCACAGCTGGACAGCAGCTGGAGGCCTCACCTATTCTGTGCACTCAAAATGACATCTACAGGGAACCTAGAGGAAGAGGGGACAACTCCACCTTACCTGCTCAGGTCCAGGGCATAGCAAATGCCCAGCCAGAGATCCTAGCCAAGTGGTATTTGGTGGCTCACATATGTCATCCCAGCACTCCAGAAACTGAAGTAGGAGATGTGCTTGTGAGTTCAAGGCCTACCCAAGCCACATACTGAGTTCTAGGCAGCTTGGGCTGCAGAGTGAAATATTATCCAGGGCAGGCCTAGTGTCTCTGTGGCAGGGATGGCCAAGTGGGGCGTTTGAAAGTTTTGTGTCCTTCACTCTCCTAGGCCTCTCCCACTTACTACTGCCAAGGGGCTCAAGATAAAGGCACACATTTATGGAATGTCTCCTTCACTGCTCAGATTAGCTCCTGAACAGCAGGTCTTAGAGCTTAACTCCATGAGGCTACAAAAACCACTCCATCTCCTTTCCTGAGGGGCTGCCAAAGCCCCTACCCCTACCCCCTGGCAGAGCTGGGAAGGGGCAAGGACCCAGTCAGGAAGAGGGTGCCTTCCATGCTCCCCTACAGATGCTTTTGTATTACAAGCCAGTGCCAGCAGATAAAGGGATCCCTAGAATAGAATAGGCCCCACACACTGAGTTCATCCTCCTCCACCCCACAGTCACCAGGATTCAGGGTACTTTGGACAAGCTATGTCATCTGCAGCTTGGCTATTTGGGGCTCCGGAGCCCATTGGTAGAGACTTTTCTTAGCACGTTTGAGGCCATAGAGACAAAGAGAAGGAGAAGTAGGGACGGAAATAAACAGAGCATAGTAGCACACACTTGTAATCCTAGCCTTTGGGATGGCTGAGACAGGAGGATTCATCACTATGAGATTATCAGGAGTTCAAGGCCTGCCTGGACAACACCATGGACTCTGTATCAAAAGAAGAAAAGAACTAGAAAAGAGGAAATAGAAATAAAAAAGAGGTTTGAAGGGAGTGCAGAAATGAGAGAGACTTTCTTGTGCATTTACTACAAGCCTGGTTGAACAGAAGTACTGCAGTCTGTCTTTCCTGGGATCCAGGCTAGGTCTCCCAAGTCATTTATTCCAATGAAAACCTCCCAAGCACTGTTACACTCATGAGCACTGACAAGATCATAGATGCTGAATATCCACTATGTGCCTCTGGCAGTGGGTAGGACTTTGCTCAGGGAAAGAGGGGAGAGAGCTGTCTATGTCACTGGGCTTGTACCCCAAATATCACATTAACTCATAGAGGGCCATGATGCAAATCTCAGAGGCTCCAAAACTTTAGTAGAATCCCATCACCTTGGCCAGGCAGTGGTGGCACATGACTTTAATCCCAGCACTCGGGAGGCAGAGGTAGGGAGATCTCTGTGAGTGTGAGACCAGCCTGGTCTACAGAGCGAATGCCAGGGCTACACAGAGAATCCCTGTCCCAAAAAAAGAAAAAAGGAGAGAGAGAGAGAGAGAGAGAGAGAGAGAGAGAGACCTTATCACCTGCCCTCATACTCATCCAGACATATGATCACATGTGAATCTCAAGTCAGTAAGGTAGACAGAAGAAAGAACTGTGCTGAACACCAGTGTTGAATAGTAAATCAGATTGGAATGATTCTCTGTTTAGAACCAGGAAATGAACCAGGAAAACCTCACCTTGCTGGACCAGAAGTAATGTAAAGCTTCTGCTACACTGAGGGGGATGGCTGGGAAGACCCTCTCAACATCTTCAGGGACAAGGAGAGAGGAAGACTCTAGGCAAGGCCTGATGGGGAGGGAACCCAGAGAGGGACTGACAGGAGATGGAGTGTTGAAGGAGATGGGGAGCAAAACTGGAGAGATGAATGGTCTTGGCAGGACTGACGGCCAGAGCCAGGATGGATGGATGGCGGTGGAGGTTTGTTTACTGGCAGCCCCCAGCCTGCTGCTGCCCGGGGAGAGCAATGGTGGCTGGCACATCAGAGGGCTCTTAGAGAAGCTCGCAGAGATGATTTAGATGGGAATGAATCAGCTCCATATGGATTAAGTGTCCAGGCAAATCCCAGGACCTTACAGATGAGGGGACGGGGCAAGGGCACCGGAGGGAGGGGCACCCAGAACGAGGAAGCCTGAGCTTGGAACTGCAGAAAGGTGCCTTGGTGGGTGCAGCAGGGCAGCCTGGGTCAGACACAGCTCTCTCGTTCCTGCATGTGGCACTGGGCCTTAGAGAAAGACCAACTCCTGCACAGTAACCAACTGGTCTCCCCTTGTCCTTCTTTCTGTCTTAGTCCTCACATAGCTTCTCATGTGCATTTTTCAATCCCTCTATTTACCTGGCCCTCTTCTGCCATACTCCAAACAGGTCTCTGCCATTGTGTCTTTCCTTAGAGACATAAAAAGCTTGAGGGGCTTATCTGGTCTCTACTCACCCTGACCTCAGTGCCACCCTTCCACCATGCCAGGCTTGGTATGGCCCTCCTTCCAGTTGCATGCACTGTGCTGGTCCCTTGTGAGTCCTTAGGTTCCACAGTGACAGAGGACCAGGACAGCATAGCTTGAAAAGTGACATTCTGGCTGAAGAATGTTTATTCTTTTCCTCTCTTGCACTTTGCTTCAAGCTCCCTGTTCCATTGCAGTGCAAGCTTGGAAGGACACTGGTGCTCATTGGCTAACCTCAAATTGAGTTACTTATACACCTTACTCCCAGGCCATCAGGGTGATAGGTTATACAAGGCCCATCTCCCTAAGCCCCTCACAGGGATCCTCTGTTATAAAGCCAACTGCCTTGTGGACAATCTGGAGTCAAAGCATAGGGTAGTCACATATGACGACTGGTTGAAATATCACAGCCTCCCCCTCCCCCATTGGTGATCTACTGGCTGTGTGCCCTGTAAAAATTATTTATCGAGGCCTCAGAGTGTCCTGATTTAGTGCATCTGCCTCTGGGGCCGAGAGGCCTGCCTGTCGGCTGGAGCCTAAGCGTTAAACGACGCTAAAAAGTTAAACGGCCAACGTTGGGGGCTCACTCAAGGAGGCACCATAAAGCTGTCGGAGCTACTTAAATCAGGAATGAGGATTCCCCCGAACATCTTCTCCCCATATGCTGCAAACCAAGAAACCTCTCCTTGCCCCTCTGCTGCTCCCCAGCATGAGCAGCCCATATATGACAGGCTTGCTTGAGAAGACATTTCCCTCCAGGGGCTCCTAACTGGGAGCCCCAAGCAGACAAGGCCAGGGTACCCATCCACCTCAAGCTAGGGTGGGGATTGGGGACTGGGGGAGTTCTCCTTCATAAGATAACCGTCTTAAAGACTCTCATCCACGATAAGAAACTTTCCCCTAGGGCCTACCTTGTCAGGGTTCTCCCTTGAGCTTGTCTTTTTTTTGTTGTTTTGTTTTGTTTTGAAGACTGGGCTTCCCTGTGTAGCCCTGGAATTCACTATGTAGACTAGGCTGTCCTTGAACCCAGAGATCTGCCTGCCTTTGCTTCCCTAGCGCTGGGATTAAAGCTGTTCCACCACCCCAGCAAGCTAGTCATGATTTAATTTGCATTTCTGTGAATGGAATCCTCTGGAATTCAGTGTCTCCCCACTTGGGTTTGAAGAGAGAGTTCTGTCTAAGCCAGGCTGTGCCCTCTGACCTCATGTGCACCACCTCCCTCTTACACACATCTACTTTCATGACTCCTTGAGAGACACAGCTTATCCTTTGAGTATGACCCTTTACTAGGGCACCTCTGAGTGCCAGCATACACTTAAGCCTGGCAGATGGTTCTCAGCTGAACCCCAGTCCATGCTGCCACCACCCGGCCACTGCCAGGCAGGAGGGAAGGTAGGTCTCCACAGGCTGTCTATCATGCCTACTTTCAGCAGCAATAAAATGTGCCTCTTAAAACCTCCACTCTAGTCCCTAATATTTGCCTGGCCGTATATCTCCAGTGATATACGGGCAGAAATTGCTCATAAACAGCTATAAAACCTCTTGGAGCTGCGGAGGAGGCACAGAGCCCAGGCTGCAGGAAGATCAGAAGTGGTTCAGCTTCCAGTCTTCCTACACCCCCAAATTAATCCCATATCCCAGTGCTGCATGGAAGAAGGGGACCCAAAGGATGGTCATGAAGCTCCCCAGACTTCATTCGGCTGCTCCTAGGATGTGCTGTGTGACCTTGGGCAAGTCGCCCAGCTCCTCTGTGCTATGCTTTCTATCACGAGGATGTCAGCTGCCTGAGCCCCTCAAGTTGTTGTGAGGACCAGAGGAGGAAGACTCACACACACTATTAAAGAAATTTAGTACGATAAGGCACATAACACAAGGTTCTGCATATTCGGAGGGCATGCAAGCTGGATACAATCATGCTCACCTTGTAACACCCTGACATGTAACTATTACTATTGTCCTGCCACAGGTGCAAAACCTGGGACCCTGAGCAGTGTGCACTGGAAATCGGTGTCAGAGAACTGACTCCAAAAGGCAATCCTTGCCCTTCCCATCTGTCAGAATGAAGTCCTGGAGGGCAGAAGGGGTGGCTGAAGGGGGCCTTCTTTCTTGGGGCTCACTCCTCACAGTCACCCAGACGACAGCTTCCAAAGTAGAAGGTCCTTTGAGGGAAGCGAAGGTCCTCTCAGCAGAGACAAGAGACATGCATGCTGGATGGACCAGCAGAAGAGTTCTTCGTGGGAGGAGTTCAGACCTTAACAACTGATTCCAGCATCCATGGTCCAAGCCCACCCCACCCCCAAGCCAGCCACCAGCTGTTCCTCTGGTCTCTGCCCTCTCCCTCCATCATTGCCAGAATAACCTTTCCTTGGCAGATTCCAGCCACACACACCCCCAATAGACACACTCTTTCACAGCATCCTTGTAAGAGCCTCTGTCTGCTCCCTCTGGTCAATCTACCTTCTCCCCTCCCTACTAGAGTTCCCCAGCCCCTGGCCTCTCCTTCCCTTTAACATGGCTCTGGGTCCTCTATGCAAGTTCCTCCTACCCCAGCTGTCTCCTGTGACTGCCCACCCTGCCTCCCTCTCTCTCAGTGTCCCCTAGTTCCAACTGTCCTGCCTCCTGGGACACTTAGCCCTGGCCCTTCCTAATGTCCCTCTAGTTTCTAGCCTGCCCCTCAGAACTCCCAGATACAGCCTTACCCTTTGTCCTTTGTCATGTTCTGGGGTCTTGCTTTAAAAGACTACAGCTTACCCCACCACCTTGCACAGAGGAAACAGCTCCTGAAGAGTCCCCTCTCTCCTTGGGTCCATGATAAAAGTCTCTCATCTCTGAAAGTTTAAGATCTCCTAGGAGAAGGGTCTATAGCAGTAAGAGATGTCTAGGAGGTTTAGAGTGGAGAGCAGAGGCGTCCAGGAGGCGACAAGGAGGTTGCAGGCACCCTGGCCTGGCTCCAGTCTGCCTTGATATTGGAGTCTAAACCATGGTCCACAGCTTCATCCGTTGGCAATGAGGGTCTGGAAATAGAGACAGGCAAGTCAGAGCCAACAGTAAGAAGGCCGTCATGGTGCCCCACACCTCCCCTTCCCGGGTGGCTCCCACCCCCAACCCCACTTTTCTTTAAGTTTCCAAATCAACCTTCCTGCAATAATAATGATAAAGCAGGAAGCTGGGCCAGAGGACAGTGCAGATTTTTCTTCTTGACACGGAGTTTCCGATTAAAGGCAGAGGGACATAAATCCTCCTGCGTAATTGCTGTGCTCCAGCTCAAAGCCACTTGGGAGGGGGCTCCCACCCCTGTTACCCCCCTCCATCCTGAGTGGATTGGGAAGGGGGAAGGGAATGTAGCCTTGGTGCACAGGCTACATGCCCATTTTCTTGCCAGTAGTCCCAGTCTAGAAAGACTGAGACTCACAGTTATGTTAAAGCCCCTGGTTCTCCCACTAAGGAGCCCTTGCCCATCCCCAGAGTCCTTGGTGACTCCTAGGGGTTATGATCTCCCCCACACTCATAAGGACCTTAACTTTAATAAATTATCGTATGAAATTGATTTAGGGGAAACTGAGGCCTCTTGAACAAACTAGATGGTGGCAGACCTAATGCTGGACTGCTGTTCTAGCTACATTAATGCTTGCCCTGTCACATGAAGGGAGGAGCTGACAGCGTTTGTATATATTAAATCTCAGGCCCAAGTAGCTTCCTGTAGAGTTGTTTTCCTACAGACACACACACATACACACACACACATATACAGGCATGCACGCACGCACTGAGAGAGAGAGCTTTTTGAATAAAACCAGGAATATTCCATGCATTTATCCCCTCTTTACAAATGAGGGGGAAAGAACCCTCAAAGCAGCAGTCAACTGGGGTCCCAACGTCTTCTGACTCAGTTTCATGTGCTTGCCTCTGTCTCAGAAATTCCCTTTGTTGATGTCTTTCTCAATTTGAAGCCAGCTCTCCTCCTCTACACAACCCTCCTGAATTAAAACCCTTGTTTCTATTCTCCTGTCTCTCTCCCTGTACACCTTTGAGCCATTCCTAAGCCAGGTCCCAGATGTCTCTTTTCTCTCACCAGTCATGGAGTCTGCTCCCCCAGACCCACGTCTTCACTATTGCTCCCTTCCCTACAAACTCACACCCCCCAACAGCTCCACACATGTGTGCATGTGTGGCCACGGAAACCCTGGCCCTTCTGCATCAGGGGAAATCCCACAGAAGCTCCAGGGAACACAAGCATAGTTCTGGATTTTATACTATACCCAGGAGACACCTGACTTGCCTTGCTCTTGAGTCCTGTCTAGCATCTCAAGTGAGGGAGCCCCTCAACTGGGACCAGGGAAAGAGATGCCACACCATCACTAATCTCCAGATACAACTAGACCCAGATGATTCCTGCTGAGCTTCTTGGACCACCTGACAAGGTAGCACTGACTGGATCCTGCAATCAAAACTGAAGTCCTGCACCAGCCCAGGGGTGCTCTGTGAACACACCGTGCCTCACCCCAGCAACACTCAGTGGGAACAAGGACCAGGACAAGTTGTAAAGTCCTACCTGGATTGGGGAGAAAGCATAGGAGAGATATGAGAAGACAGCATGGAGGGCGAGCCCATCCAAAGCACCTGTGCTCAGTTGCAGTGTTTGAGATCTCTAGGGAGAAGAGTTTGTAATGGCAGGAGAGATCGAGGGGCCTTGGAAAGTAGGACAAAGGTGACCAAGGGAGGCGGGAGATGAAGTTGCCAGATAGCCAGGCAGCTGGGCCATGTTCTACCCTGCCTTAGTGTCCAAATCCAAACTGTGGTCCACAGCCTCATTTGTTGGCTGTGAAGGTCTTAAACTGAGAAGGACCCTTGCTCTCCTGGCTGACTGCAGAGCAGACTGACTTCCTGCAGGGTGGAAGGACCAGGCAGATTGGTGTGGTTACCAGCAAGATCCTCCAGGGTATGTTTATGTGTTCCCAAGCAAGCTCTGAGCTCCCATGTCTTGCTGAGAGCCCTACCTTGGGTATTCCTGACATGGGGAGAGTTCATGGGGAAGATCTGGAGCCTTCTTAGAGGGAACCCCAAACTTCCAGGGATGACAGACCTTCACTGACTATCCAGGCAAACAAACAGGGAAGTTTTCCACAGCTTAATCCTGTCAAACTTCCTGAGATGGATGTATGGACAGGGACTGGGAGGAAAGGTGCATAGGGACAGTCTATGAGAAGCAAGCTGAGGGCCATTCAGAGGTGAGCAAGAATGCCCTGGAGACTTGGGGTAGAGGAAGAGCCTCCTGTTCCTATGCAGGTAAGAGCAGCTATACAGCAGGCACAGAACCAGGAGGCAAAGACATGAACCTGAGAGGCAGGGACAGCACCTGGAAGAGCTCCAGAAACTTAGTTCCTCCTCCAACAAAACTGGCCTTGACATTCAAGGCCACCGGCATTCGTTCATGCTCACCACAGCTCTACACATCCTGGCCTGTGATGTCCAAAGACATTCTCCTTCCTTCTAGCATTCTTTCCAGAATCCTCACTCTCCTTATGACCCACCCCTCCCTCAAGGCAGGAGAGGAAGCTCCATCCAAGCATCTGAGAGACTAGGGCTAGACATTCAGAGCTCCCACCTAGTGGTAGAGATGACTGAGACGGAGGAGCCTAGGGGAAGGCCAAGGATGGATGTCTGAGCTTGTGAGTCCAGGCTGGATCCGACTCTGCCTCTTACTGGTAGACACATCACTCATCTGCCCAGGGGTGGAGATGGGGCAGGGGGAGGGGATGAAAAACACCCACAGCCCATTAACCTACTTTTGCAACTTCATTAAAACAGAGTCTCCGACATGTCGCCATAAATTGTCTTCTGCGGAAGAAGCCTAATCCAACACGGAGTTCAAGCAGCCCAGCCTTGCAGAAGCAGCTGCAATACCAAGTGGAAGAGGAACTGTGTGTGGCTTGGGGTGGGGTAGGAGCAGCACTCAGGACTCTGTAGGCTGGGCTACTCCAGCTCCTGGCACAGGGCCTCCTCAGGCAGAAAATAGACAACAAGGGCTTTGGACTTTTTCATCTGGAAAACACGTCTCGCTATGTAATGCAGGCCAGCCTCAAACCCATGATCCTCTTGTCTAAGACTTCAAGTGCTGGGATTAGAGATGTGTGCTACCACACTTGGCTAAAGAGCAAGTTTTTCCTTTTTCAGTTCTTGGAGTTGAACCTAAAGCCTCACTGATGCTTAGGAAGTGTTCTACCGTGGAGCCACATCCCCAACCCAGGGAAGAGATCTTCAATAGCATTATACCTGTGATGCTCTGGCCAAGAATCCTCAGAGCTTCCTGGAGTCCCTCTCTACAAAGCTAAACCTCCTCTCAGCTTTCCGAGGCCTCCTCCAAGAAGCCGTGTTTTAGAGCTTGGTATGGCAGCACGTGCCTGCAATCCCAGGACTTAGGAGGCTGAAGCAGGAGATCTCTGGTTCAAAATCAGACTGAACTACACAGCAAAGCCCTCTCTCAAAATGAGAAAACAAAACAAAAAAAGGTCTCAGTTACTTAGCCTCTTCGTGCCTTAGTTTCTTCATAGGACTTTTTCTTCTGGAGAACAAGTCTCACTATGCAATTACATAATACTATGTAATCATGTGGTTGAATCTTAGATAGGACTACCTATGGAAAATGCTGAGCACGTTCTAGGGGTCAAATAAAATAGGGCTATTATCATTGTCCTATGCTCATTGACCTAGGCTTTCACCCACCTCTAAAGGACCTTTGAAGCTCACGGATCCCAGCTCCGTGTCTTACACATGAGGAAACTAAGGCCTGGGAAAAAGAGACTTGGGTCAGAATCAGAACCTAGATTTTCTTTTACCCAGTATCTTTCCCTGAGACATGCCCTTGCCCTTAGTTGAACAATGAAGAATTCATCTGGGGGAGTGTTGGGTTTCCTGTCACTGTGACAATGCCTTGAGGAACAGCTTCCAGGGCCATGTCTCTGCTCACCGTTTCAGGCCTTTAGCTATGGCTGGGGCAACGCTGTGTTCAGTGGAGCAGAGCATCATAGTTGTGATAATGTAGGAGACAGAGCTACTCACCTTACAGTAGCCAGGAACAGAACCCTTCCGAGGTATGCCCCAGTTGCCTTCCTCCATCTAAGCCCACCTCCTAATGTTTCCACCATGTCCTAAAACAGCGCCCCCAGCTGGGGACCAATTGGTTCCACATGCAAGCCCGTGGGGGAATATTTCATATTAAAACCATAATGAGCAGACTGCGGCTTCCTCTGTCATGAGCATTCTAATAGGATGATTACTTTAGATCCTCTTTGCAAAAAGACCTCCCTGGAAAAAAGGAACGAAAGGAAAACCAAAACGACTCACTCTGAATCCCACAACAAAAGTGGACCAAGGAGCTGAGGAATTGGTAAAGTGTTTGCCTAAAATGCCCAAAGCCCTGGGTTCAATCCTCACCACATTGTACGATGTGTGTGGTGATTCAAGCATATATCACCAGCATTCAGGAAGTAAAGGTAGGAGTGTCAGAAATTCCAGGACATCCTTGGCTACATATCAAATTTCAAACCAGCCTGGGCTGAATGAAACCCTGTCACAAAGCCAAAAATAGAGAGAGAAAGAAAAAGAAAGAAAAAAAAATGGTTCGACTGTCAGGAAAAAACAGTGTGGGGCCAAGAGCAAGATGGCCTGGAGCCTAAACAGAGAGGTCCTCTTCCCTCTACCCTGGCAGCCGGTCAGAAAAACCCTGGGGTGTCACAGATCCCAGGCTTAGACCATGGCAATGTGGTCTCAGAATTCCCACCACTGATGCTCCAGGAGGTGGGGCCCCAGAAGGGACATGTGCTTTCCAGGGCTCCCTTGTGAGAAAAGAAGGACCACAGGAAAGAGTTCCCAGGGTAGGTTCTTCGGGCTTGTCTACTCTGACAGGAAGTAGGGTACCAGGGAGTGGAACAGACATGGTGTTGGGTTCTGCTGGTCCAGGTGTCTCACCCTGACATGCCTCAGTCCTGAGCCTGTAATTCCACCCTAGCTACAGCCCAAGAAAACACTCCATAAAACACACATTGCTTTAATTTTCCTTTGAAGGGGCAATTTAGCCGGCCACCTGCAAGCCCTTGGGAGTTAAGGGGATCTATCTTGTTTTCTCAAAGTGCCCTCCCCAAAGTGGATTCCTGGGATCAAAGTTCACAGGTAACTATTGAGGAGGAAGAAGGTTTGGAATAAGCAAGGGATTTGCTAAGAGTAGAGAATAGAAGTATTTTTAAATTTATATGAAAAGTGACTGAGAAAATGAGAGCAGGAGAAAGCCAGGCCCAGCCAACCAGGAGGAGCACACAAATGCTGTGTGACTCTGCCTGGATCTTTTCCCTCTCTGGGTGGACTGTAAGCAAAGATCTCATAAAATAAGAAACGTGTGACTCAGCTCCAGCCTCTGGGGCCCTCACATCTACTCAAGATGAGATTCTCTGATATTCACACTCACAGCCAAACTTTACTTACAGAGCCCTGGCATTTTCCTTTTTGGGAACTTGCCAGGACTCACTAAGAGCAACTTCAGCCCCCAGCAACCACAGACCCTCCTCTGCCCTCAACTTCACCCCCTGGGTTCCTCTGCCTGTCTTCAAAGGTGGGTTTTATTAGGTTGCTGGGAGGAGGGAGCCACCACCCTTCCTTAACGATTTTTTTTTCCGGGATTTCCCCAAGGCTGCCTCTCTAGAACAGGACTGAGGAGCAGCTGCTCCTGGGTCTCTGGCTGTATCTAAGATCCTCAGGGAGCACAAGAGAGTGGTGGATGTGAGAGTAAGGACCCTAGGGTGCCATAACCTGTACCAACTCCCCTTTGCTCCCTGCAAGGAACATCTCCTGTCTGTAAGGTATGTGAAGCTCAGAAGTTTTGGGGTACTCTCTGGAGTTTCCACCAACTCCTCTCCCAGGGGTGATGTGGGAAAATGAGAGCTAGTCAGAAGTAGAAATGTAGGGTGGGGTCTCATTTGCTCAGGAGCCCTACCCCCTTCTTCACACTTTGGAAGAATTTTTCTAGTCTCTTAGAATTCCAGCCTCAGTATTCTCAGAGAAGGGTGATAAAAGCAAGGAGCCCCGTTCTCAGGCTAAGAAAGGCCCCAGAGGTCAGGGTCGGGGGTAGAAGGCAGGATATCTTGGCTGTGGGCCGGAAGACAGAAGTATGGGAACCCAGGGTGATGGGAAACTCTGATCCCTGAGGTAGCAGCAGTAGCAGACCTCACCAGGGGCGCCCACTGGAAACTTGCAGAGCTTCTGCAGCCCAGGCATCCCAGTGGAGACTCTAAGAAGGGCCTAATGCCAAGCCACAGGGCTGGTTCTAAGGGGGGGAAGTGTGGAATCTCCCCAGCAGTTGTCAAGGGGAAGAGAAACAGAATAGAGCCCACAGGAGGGGATTGAGAGGGAGGGAACCAGACAAAATTCAGATACTGGAGTCCTTGTAGTACTGTGTGTGAGAGTTAAGTTCCCCCATTTGTCTATCTGTCTGCTTTTTGAGATAGGGTTTCTCTGCATAGTTCTAGCTGTCCTGGAACTCCTCAAATTCACAGAGATCTACCTGCCTCTGCTTCCCAAGTGCTGGGATTAAAGGCATGTGCCACCAAGCCTAATAGTTCTTAACCTTTTTAATATAAATAAATTAAAAGTATAAACAATAAGAAAGTGGCCTCAGTTCATGTGGATCTGGCTAGAATTCACAATCACCTACTTTCTCTGGATCCATAACTCACCTAACTCAATTTCAGCACTCTCCATGGCTTACCACTTAACCTTCCTTTCTTCTAGGAAGTGGCTGTGTGTCAGTCTGCAGCTGGGCCTGTCTCTAGTCTTATTACCACAGACACACAAAATCTCAGAACAGAGAAGCCCAAGCACCTTATGGTACAACTACAAAGCTGAGTGGAGAAACTACTTGCTCAGGATCATGTCAGAGCTAGGAAGAACCAGAACAGGGACTTGAAGGAGTTTATCGGGATGCTGTCCTCTGGAGCCAGGCTCTCAGCCCATTTTATACACACAGATGCCAGGCACCATGGTAGGCCAGAGAAATGGAAATTAATAGGAGCCCTGCCTCTGAGGCTCAGCAAGGAGAGGGGATATCCCACACCAACTTGTGCAAAAGGACATACTTTCTCGAAATGCAAAGCGCCAATTCTTATGGAAGAAGTTAATATATATGAGAAGACTCAAAAAGCATGCATGGGGCTGGAGAGATTGCTCAGTGGTTAAGAGCGCTGACTGCTCTACTGAAGGTTGTGAGTTCAAGTCCCAGCAACCACATGATGGCTCACAACCATCCGTAATGAGATCTGATGCCCTCTTCTGGTGTGTCTGAAGACAGCTACAGGGACCAGGCCGAAGAAAGAATAAAAAGTGTCTGAAAACAGCTACGGTGTACTTATAAACAAACAAATAAATAAATCTTTTTTTTTTTTTTAAAGCATGCACGAAGCCCAGCACTGCATGAACCAGTTGTGGTGATAAACACATATAACCCTGACACTTAAATAACCCTGGAAATAAAAGCAGAACAGGAGTCTAAGGTTATCCTAAGTCATATATTAAGCACAAGGCCAGCCTGGGCTACATGAGATCCTTTCAAACAAACAAACAAACCTGTGGCAGATATATTGACATGCTTCTGTAATCCCAGAACTCAAGAGGGAGGGAAATAGATCAGGAGTTCACGGCCAGTCCGGGTTACACAGCAAGACCCTGCCTCAAAAATGGGACCTGAGAACGCTAAGCATGGTAGAGCATGCTTTTAACCCCAGCACTTGAGAGGCAGAGCCAGGTGGATCTCTGTGAGTTTGAAGCCAGAATGATCTATAAAGTGAATCCCAGGACAGCCAGGGCTAGAGAGGGGTTAATGAGATGGCTTAGCAGTTAAGAGCACTTACTGCTCTTCCAGAGGACCAGATTCTATTCCCAGTAACTTCATATAGGCTCACAACCATTTGTAATTCCAGTTTCAGAGGATCATGTGCCCTCTTCTGGCCTCTCTAGGTACTACATGGTACACAGACGAACATGCAGAAAAAAAAACATCCACATATAAAATAAAAAGAAATATTTTTTTTAAAGGTGGAGGTAGCTTGAGAAATAACACCAAAGGTTTCCTCTGTCCTGTCCCCATGCCTCCTGGAGGATACAGGCACAAACCAGGAGCTATCGAGTGACACTTTGGCCACTCAGGCAGAGACAATGCAAATAATTAGTCTTCCTTGGAGACTTCATCTTCATATGCAATCAGGATGGAGGCAGGTTGGGTCTAGATCAGAGAAAGCTGTGAATTCCTGCTGGAAGTCTTAACTATTTTTTCATCTGTACTGGGGAGTTACAGAAGGTTTCTATCTGGAGTGAAAGAGAGTCTCATGCAACAGGATTGGAGATCTGCCCTGGAAGCAGCTCACAAATCAGGCTACCTGTGAGAAAACTTGAAGCAACAAGAATGTTGGCGTGATACTGTCTCTGGAGGTGAGTGTGTACTCTCACATGCAGACACGTGCACACATAAGCCTGGTGATCAGTCTGGGAAAGCCTGGTTTCAACCAAACTGCCCCAGCCTGCTGTGGTGGGGAGCCTATGGACCATCACCTCCCTTCTCCTTTGCAAGAATGCAGCCACCTCCCCCAGGCACCTTGTGTATCCAGGCTCTCTTTCAGCTTCCTGCTCTAGCTCCAGTCTGTTTCTGCAGTTATTTCTGCAGACACATACACAGCCAGGAACAAAGTGAGCATCTCTCCCACTGGGCAATGCTCCCAAATCTAACGCCAGTAGTGGCTGACGCTGAGGCATGTTATGGGGACTGACCATCCTACAGCCTTATGTGAGCTCCAAAAGGAAGTGAAAGGTTGGATGAGGTGGAGGGACATTGCTGATGAGGGTAAGCCAACCAAAGGGACCATGTCAACTCTGAGACGGGGACATAACTAAGAAGATATAAGTAGAGTTGGGGAACTATCCAGAAGAGTAATCAGTGGGGTGTACAAGTGACCTCCTGCCCAACCTTACACACACACTCTCTCTCTCTACACTCATCACTGAAGTCAGGGGGACCCACTGGCATGGTTTAAATGTGAAATGTCCCTCACAGGCTCACGATTCAAAGGCTTGTTGCTCAGCTAATAGTCTTTGGGAGGCTTTGGAACCTTTAGAAGGTGAGTCTAGCCAGGGATGCCAAGATGTATGGGTCGGTGAAGTGCTCAACGTACACACGTGAGGACCTAAGATCAATCCCCAGAAGCTAAGTAAAAAGCCAGGTGTGGTGGCACACACTTGCTATCTCAGCAATGGGGACACGGAGAGAGAAGGATGCTGTGGCTACGCCAGCCAACCTAGGCTAACTGGCAACCTCTGGCCAGTGAGATCCTGTCTCAAAAAGACAAAACCACTCGAAGCTGACCTCTCACCTCCATGTGCAGATACACTCGTGTGCACATGCACCAAAAGATATGCACCTGCTCTCGTGTGAATACAAACACACGTACAGAAAGTGGACCTACCTGGTTGAAATAGGTCACAGGGGGAAGATCTTTGATATTTATACCCAACTACTGGTTCCTCTTTGCTTCCTGATCTGCATCTGCCAAGCACCCCTTCCGCTGTGAACTAAGCTGATTCACCATGCTTTCTTCATCATGATGGGTTAGACCATGAGCCAAAATAAATCTTCCTTTCAGCTGATTGTCAGGTACTGTGGTCACGAGAACACTATCATAGCACCATGCCAGACAGCTGGTTTCTTCTGCCCTTTTTGGGGACCCTGGTTGCCCAGGTGCTTAGGTGGGGCCTTATCTTTTCTCCTTCACCCCAAAGACAGGTGACTGCAAATAATGAATCCCGGTGGTGGGGTAGTCATCACTGAGCGGTATCAATTATCAGTGGTTAGCAATGATCATACCTACCTCACCATAGCCTCCACCACCCAGAGAACAGACACAGGCTGGGTGCCTGGTGCTGTTCACCAGGTCTCTGCTCACCCTTCCCCAGTCTCCCAGAATTCTCACTTAGAGGATAACAGGAACTCAGAAGCAGCAAGCTTTGTGGAGGTCCCATATCCTCCATTTCTGTCTGCTTGATCCTCAAGCTCTGGACATGAGGAATACATGCTTCTGACCCTTAAGACCTTGGTGCCCCTGGGGAAAGTCAGCAGGAGCTTTACCACCCTTTCAGTCCTTAGGTCTCTCCTCTCTCCCCAAGCCAACCCAGACCAGAGCCTCTAGTACCAGCGTATGACAGGCACCTTCTCCAACAGCCAGCCAGTGTCAACCACTCCTCCCCTCCAAGCCATGATCTCAGACTTTTCCTCATGCCTTCCTGCTCCAACTCCAGGCTACCTCTGCATCTGAGGCCTGTGGGTGACCTGCTGGGTAAGAAAAGGGGATCCACCTCCTCAGAAGTGTCACTATGCTCCTTGTCCCTCACTTCTGCCTTTTGTTCTAATGTGTCTTATACCAGGCATTTCTCCATGACACTTGTCCTTGATCTTGCCCTCTGTGGGAAGGACACGAGAAAAAGGCCATTTATTTTAAGTCCTATGCCAATATGCCGGGTCATCGGCACTGTGGCTCTGACAGGCTTTCATACTACCAGCCTTGCAGAATAGCTCCCCTCATTTCACACCCCTGACTGATGCCCCTGTAACCCCATCACCAGGGGCACTGGGAGGAACACCTGCCTCCAGCTCAGGATGGCAGCCCTGGCCCCCAGAGGGAAAGCTGCCTCACACAGCCCAGCCCCCAGTCCTCGTTCTAGAAGGAGGTAATTAGGAGCTGTGCAGTCCTGGTGCCCCAACAGGTACAACTAAGCAGCAGCATCCATCATCCGGGGCAGCTGCCAGAGATGGGAAGAGTCACGTGACTGGGCAGGCCCAACGGGAGCGTGAGGGGAGGCCTCTGAGCTAGGGATTGGCTGGGCTGAAGCAGGAGAGTTGAGGGCTGTTGGGGATAACCTAAGAATGACCTTGTAGGGACTTTAGTGCCCCTGGCTCTACCACGTCTCCCAAGACATCTTTCCATTTGCCTCCAGCTCCTCCTCTGAGGCCCAACTCCTTGGCTCTAGCATTTTCTCCTGTCCTTACACATCGTTGATTTAGGCCCATTATTTTTCTCTTTTTAAAGGACAACGGCCTCTTGCATGCTTACCTAGTCTGAATGAGAGAAAGACAGTTTTCTGGCCAGACTAAATGGGTGCTGATACCTCCATGAGGGAAAAAGTGAAAAGTAAAAGCTGAACGGAGGACATGCCAATGCAGGCATAATCCCCAATGGCCCATGTGCATGCCCTGCTGTGCCGGGCCATGCCAGGAGGTGTGTACGGAGAAGTGTGTGCTGGCAACTGTACACATGGTGTGGGTGCAGCCCAGGACTCGTTTTGATCATTTGTACTGATGGGACGCTTTACCTAATGTGCTGCAGTGAATGAGGAAGAGTTGGACATGATGACCTTGTACTTTATTCCTGTGAGTGTTCGCAGGCTTACAGTCACATGCCCCTGGACATATACTAACACAATGGACTTCACCTTGACTGTTTCTAACCCAGGTAAGGGACCCCCCACCCCACCCCGCTTACTCACCTCTAACTCCCTGGCACATCTCCAAACCAGATGAGGAACTCCCTCCTCAGCCCCAGAGCCACAGGTCAAAGTGGCAGCTGGCAAGAGAGAAGAAAGGGAGAAGAGGAGGGGGACTTCCCCAACACCTGTGAAGGGTCTTCATTACATATGCAAATGCACTCATTAGCAATGCAGAACACTTCCTGAGCTAATGGCTGCAGTGTTTCTGTGAAGATGTGCTGATGGGGACTATGGGAAGGAGAAGAGGTGTGCCAAGGCTCTCCATCCCCCACCTCCCCCCCACTCCCAACCAAGGCTGATCCCTGGCATGCTTCCGGAGGGAAATGGGGAGGAGCCTATGGCAGGGACAAAGGACAGCAACCAAGCAGGCTTCTGCTGCTGCAAGTCTTTGCATAGGGTATTTGGCTTGGGCAGACTGGACAGAGCATAGCAATGCTCCTGTCCTGACCAGGACCAGCAGGAACGCTGGTGCCAAGTGCACCATTCTCCTCTCCCCACCCCCAAGCCCAAAAGCTGTGGTCCTTCTAGCTCTTGTAAAGGATAACCCTGGTCTCTGCCGAATAGGACACTGGAGCTCCCTCCCTATTACTGGCTTAACATGCATCCTCAGGCCTCATTTCTTCCCACCTATGCCCTTGAACACCCAAAAGAAGAAGGGGGGAAACCATTCCACAGTCTGACACCCCAATTATAGAGAGGGGAGTCGGGAGTCAGACTCTCCCTTTTCTACTCCTGCTCTTGTACGCAGCCATGTACAAATGAGCCATTTCTTGGGGCTCATGTGTGTTGTTTCAATCTCACTATCACCAACATGGCACCAGAAACAAACACAAGCAGTAACCGTCAACCCTCAAGCGTCCTCAGAAACACAGGAGCATCTGCTGACCTCCTCACAGAGGCGCAGGCCGTCCTGCTCATATTAATTTGTTCTTAAACACACACCCAAGCTCTCTCCAGCCTTGGCTTTCCTTGTTGCAAGCGTATCACCCCCGTTTTAGGGACAGAATCCACAGAGACCTCCCTGCCCTACCCCCTACCTCTCCTTTCTTTGCTTCTCCCTCCCCCTCCCTCCCTCATCCCTGGGCACCCGTTTGCCAGGGTTATTTATAGAAGCAAGCGATAAATTCAGTGTGTTTCTCGGCGTGCAAAGCTATAAATAATGGCACAGATCATTAAACCCCGAGAGCAGGCCCAGCCGGCCCCGCAAACAAGATGAAGTACAAACCACCACGTGAGAGGGAGAGAGGGAGGTTCAGGGGAGAGCCGCAGGCCCAGCCTGCACCCCTCAACCCAGACCTAGGGAACCTGGACCTCCAAGGTACCTGCTGGGCCCAAGGATGGCTGGGGCAAGCTCAGGGGTGGGGAGTGGGGCTCACACACTGGCAAGACAAGCTTACATCCTTCCTCTAGCTCCTCACCCCTCACTCCTCTGCCTCTCACTTCCTGTCTTTTTCATATTTATTTATTTATTTATTTATTTATTTTTTTAGTTTTTCGAGACAGGGTTTCTCTGGCTGTCCTGGAACTCACTCTGTAGACCAGGCTGGCCTCGAACTCAGAAATCCACCTGCCTCTGCCTCCCGAGTGCTGGGATTAAAGGCATGCGCCACCACTGACCGGCCTCTCACTTTCTATCTTGAATGTTCCTCTTTTTTAAAAAACAAAACAAAACCTAATTACCCTTTACTGTCATGTCAATGGGGTGAAGGATATATATGTGTATGTGTATATATTCATTAGTGCATGTATGTATGTCTAAATATATTGGTGAATGTATTTCCTGCATATATGTCTGTGTGAGGGTGTCAGAAGCCCTGGAACTGGCTTTACAGACAGGTTGAGCTGCTGTGTGGGTGCTGGGAATTAAACCCAGCTCTAACCACTGAGCAACCTTTCCAACCCTGTTTTTGTTTTGTTGTTTATTTTTGTTGTTGTTGGTGGTGATGATGATGGTTGGTTATTTTATTTTGTTTGGTTGGTTGGTTTTGTTTTTTCTTTTATTTCAAGACAGGGTCTCACTATGTAGCTCTAATTGTCCTGGAACTCACTATGTAGACCAGGCTGGCCTCAAACTCATAGAGCTCCACCTGCCTCTTCTGGAATCTAAGCCCACACTACTATACCACCCCATATTTTCCCAAGTACCCTTTCTCTCTCTCTCTCTCTGTCTCTCTCTCTCTCTCTCTCTCCATCCACCTCTTCCTTCCTTCCTTCCTTCCTTCCTTCCTTCCTTCCTTCCCCCCACTCCATGTTTGCAGGCTTCAGGAGGGATTCTGATCCCACCCAGGAGCCCTCAGAGGCAGAAAGTTCCCTGTCAGCAGAACACTGGTAAGGGCTGCTGATTCAGTGTCTGTAATATCCAAGGCGGAGGCGGTCGGCAGGGGCAAGGAGGATAAGGAAGATGGATGAGGAGGGAGATATCATGGACACCAGGGACAGATGAGGGGCTTTCTAGGGAGCAGAACCAGAACCAGGCTCTAACATGAGCCCATCACCACTAGCTGGTCAGCCCAGGGAAGAGTGCTTTCAAGGTCTGAAGGGAGAAAGCTGTGGAAACGGATCAGGAAAACACAGAAGCAGAGGGGAGAAGAGGGAAGCCTCAAGGAGGAGCCACTGGAAAAATCGAGAGGTGTCAGAAGCATCAGAGAAGTCAGCAGGCACAACAGAATGTGATCCTGCCCAATGCTACCTCATCTCCATATCTATGCAGACCACAGAGGCCTCATTGCCTTCCTGAATATAGGCCAAAGTATATAAAGTTTGGAATACCAATTATGGCTACCCACCCCTCTCTCCTTCACTCTTAGAAAATACCTCTACCCTCTGGGGTTCACCCGCCCTTTTCTGGCTGCAAATTTACCTCAACCCCAATAGTCTCTACATTCTAAACATCTCACCTCTTCCCACTGAGACTACAGTTGGTCAGCCAGGGAGAGATACCAGGAAAAGCCCAACTGGGAAGCAAGACCAGACCCTAGAGCAATAGTCAGTTTTGTCCACTTCTGGGTGGGGGTGGGGTGTCAGGTGAACAAATTCCAAATGGAATGGTAGGGATCAGAGTCTGCCATCAGCCAGAGCCTGCACCTGAGGTATGACACACAGGACTGGTAAGATTTGACTGACTGGACAGTGGGCCTAAACAAGGTCTGACCTGGTCTTATGGCCAGAGATGGATGGTAAAGCCTCTTTGCCACCTGCCTTGTGCCATAGCCATACGAGCATCTGCTCCTACTCTCTCCTGGGCAGATTTGATGCACAACTTGGTTATTTGCCCAGGGATTTATAGTAGGAACCAGCACTGAAGCTAAATCCCCCAGCCACTGAGTTAAATCAGCTGCTGCGATGGGCCGGAACGAGGGAGATGTTGGGCTGGAAGGCTGCACAGTGGGGCTGGAGAGGAAAACACTTGTCCCTGCTCCCTGGGGATCCCTATCTACAAATCCCCCCCAGGCACCCATTAAGGCGAGCAGTCTCAACAGACTTTCGAGCTGGTGACACAGAGGACGCCACAGCGGGCAGTGCTTGAAGAAGAAGGCTGTAGCCGAGGGCTGGGGTGGAACTACAAGAACAGCTTAAAGCATTGGGCTAGTCACAGTGGGTGTCACAACTCTATTTTGAGGGGCTGTGTGAACCAGAGTCTCTAATGAGAAGGTAGGTTCTGGACAGCCAATGTTCAGGGCTCAGATACTTGCTCAGCCACTTACTTCATGACCCCTAGGCAAGTTCCCAGTGCCACTGTCTCACCAGCAGATACCTCCTAGAGTTTCTGTGACTAAATGAGATACAGTGCCTAGATCTTTGCCTCACATTACAGAACAGACTCTCAGGGCCAAGCTAGGAATGTTTAAAGGAAGGAGGGGCCATCAGACCCTTGGAAGATTCTAGGGATGCCACGAGGATGTTTAAAGAAAGAGGAGGGGGTTGAGAAGTTACCTTAGTGAGTAAAATTCTCATTGTGCAAGCATGAGAAAGTGTTTGGATCTCCAGCACCCATATAGAGCCCAGGCGTGGCGGTAACCCCAGTGCTGAAGGTGGAGACAAGCAGATCTCAGTGTCCTTGGCCAGTCTAGCTGAAAAGCTCCAGGTTCAGTAAGAGACTGTCTCAAAAACTAAGGAGAAGAGCAAGGTGAGAAGATACCTGAAGTCAATCTCTAGCCTCCACACAGACACACACGTTCCCATACACACGTATGCGCACGCACACACATACACACGAGAAAGACAGAGAGACAGAGACAGGCACAGAGACAACCTCTGATTAATTGAGGTTGAGATTCTCAGTCTCACTGAGAAAGTGAAACCAACCTTTCCTGGGGCTCTGATTGAGCCCTTTAGGTGAGCAGCCTGCATTTGCCTGTCTAACATGATTGACTGAAAAGTCTTCAGCAAGCTGTTTTGCTTCTCTAGATCTGCTCTGCTCATCCACAAAATGGGCACAACAATATTCTTTTTCCCAGAGTTACCAAGAGAATTACACAAGATTGCACACAGCTCTGGAGTAAGTGCTGATTAAATTTAACCCTGTTGTGACTATGACTTCATCAGGTGAGTGAGTAAAGGTTAAGCATGGACCCTGAATCTAGCCAACAGCTCCCTGGATCCAATAGTGTGGCTGATAATGAGGTGCAAGAGGAGAGAGGTACACAGGGATGGCTGTGTGGATAGGTAGAAGAGTCAATAAGGAGACAAAAGCATAAGAGGAAGATGGCAGTGGACAGGAATAGAAAACACGGCAAACTTACAGCAGAAAGAGAGAAGGATGGGCCAGAGGCATAGGAGGAAGTGAAGGATGAGATAAAGGGAAGCCCCCACCCCCAAAATAGAAATAAATGGCAAGGTAGAGAGAATGGAGATGAGACAGGGAAGTGAGAGGAGCCTGGAGCTGGAATCGGGGAGGAGCTGGGGTTGTAGGTGTACTGAGAGCAATGGAAGCCAGGAGAGTAGAGAACAAGAGACTGGAGAACAGGCTTAAGACAAAGGAAGGAACCACAAGGCAGAGCTACAAGGCTTCTTGCCAGAGCAGGATCTGAAGGTGACTCCATGGCCTCCTCAAGGCTCATCTTCAGCTTGGCTTTCCTCGGCCTCCCTCCCACCACCCCCACCAAGCCTGCCAGAGGGATCCGGGGGTGCCTAGGCTCTGGGTACCAGATCACAGGGAGAGAAGACTCCCAAAGTAGAGCAGAGCCCAGATAGTCAGCCTCCTTCTGGCATGTCCCAACTCATCAGCATGTTGACCTCCAGGAAAGCAGCAGTTGTCACAGCAAAGAAAGCGAAAGGGCTTCACATCTACAGACCCCAGACTCAAAGAATCCACATGAATCAGACGGCACTACTTTATGGCCACCACACATTCCAGAGTGTTATGGGTATCTACTGATTCCTGAAACAGCCCTGTCATAGCAGTCCCATAGATGCAAGCTAAGACCTGGTGCTGTGAGTCCAGGAGAGTCCATGCCCCTGCCCGACTGTGCCTCTTTCCTTGGCCCTCTTTCTACTGTCTAATCTTCCCTTCTCTCTTCCTAGCCACCTCACAAACCTCAAGCTGGCTTCTATTTGCTTTGCAGGTATTCTCGGCAGAATCTGGTGTAGAACCCGGAGCCCCTTCACTTGGGAATGAGCAGGAAGGTGACAACCCAACTGAAATCACATCACACAGCCGCTGCGGTACAATGTGATAGATGACATGTCGTATCTTCAGGACCTCAGTCTCCCCAGTTTCCACCCTAGAAGACCAGAGATGGCCTGACCTCTAAGACCCACCCATGGAAGAACTGGAACAAATAAAGAAGTGGAATGGGAAGAAAAGCCCGGAATGTGCAGCTACTGAAGAGGGACCCAAAGGTTTATCTACAGATTCCTAACATAAAAATAAAGGGAACCAGATAGCAGCTTTAAAAATCTCACTAGCCATAGAAAGCAGTGTTCACCAACAATCTTAGCATTTTGGAGATGGAACCTGGAGGATCAGGAGTTAAAGTCATCCCCAGGGCTGGAGAGATGGCTCAGAGATTAAGAACACTGCTCTTCCAGAGGTCATGAGTTCAATTCCCAGTAACCACATGGTGGCTCACAACCATCTGTAATGAGATCTGATTCCCTCTTCTCATGTGTCTGAAGACAGCTACAGTGTACACATATAAATAAAATAAATCTTTAAGAAAAAAAATACAAAAGAAAGAAAGAAAAGAAAAGAAACGATTTAAAAAAAAAAAAAAAAGTCATCCCCAGATACATAATGAGTTCCAGGATAGCCTAGGCTACATGAGACTCTGTTTCAAATAATAAACAAGTAGGTTTTCTCCATACCAGAAGGCTTATCAATCCTGTTGCCATTCATCAAAAGCATGATCAGGCAGGGCTGACAAGATGGCTTGGTGGGTGACCTAAGATAGATTCCTGGAATCCAGGTTACAGACACACGTGTATATACATACACACAATGATGAATAAATAATTTTTAAAATGTACCTACTTTGATGTGTATGAGTGCTTGTATGGATGCCTGCATGCCTGCATGTATGTACACCATGTATGTGTATATCTAGTACCCATGGAGTCATATGAGGGTGTATGACCACCTGGAACTGGAGCTACAGACAGTTACGAACCACCGTATCAGTCCTGAGGACCAAAATCAAGTCTTCTACAAGAGTTGCGGGTGCTCTTAATCACTTAGACATCTCCTCAACATATAAATGAAATTAAAGAAATGCACACACACAATGTACACACACAGAATGTACACACATTCACACACACGCTGGAGAGATTGTTCAGTGGTTAGAATGCTTACTGTTTTGCAAAGAGCCTGGGTTTAATTCCCAGTACCAACATGGTGGCTCACAGCCATCCATAACTCCCAATTTCAGGATATCTGACACCCTCTTCTGACCTCCAAGGGCACCAGGCACACATGTGGTATACACACATACATTCAGGCAGAACATTTATACATATAAGATAAAATAAATAAATATTTCTTAAAATGTTTAAAGAACAATGAAAGGAAGGGCTAGCAAGATGTCTCATAAGCTAAGGGTTGGCCACTGTTCTTGCAGAGGACATGAATTCTGCTTCCGGCATGTTGGGCAACTCAAGACACCTGTAAATCCAGCTTCAGGTCCCTCCTCTGGCCGCATTCACATATGTATACCTACATACAGACACACGCATACTCAAAATAAATCAAATCTTTCATTTTAAAGAATTCTCAATGTGGTGGAGGCAGGAGGAATTCTGTGAGATCCAAGCCAGCCATGGCTACATAGAGAGAACCTCTCTCAAAATTTAAAAAATAAATAAGAAAAGCTGTGATCGGCAGCAAGGATTTGGCTTATGCTCATCACTACAAATTCTAGATTTTTTTTTTTTTTCTTGAGACTTGAGGCAGAGAAACTTTGTTATGGAACTGGAAGGTAGCTGGGTTAAAAGAGCTCAAGATCTGAGAGAAATGGAGAAGGTAGAGGTCATGATACCCCACAATACCACAAAAGCCCTCCCAGAACAGAGAAGCCAAATCCAAGGGGAGGGCCAGCTCTCCAGTGAGTTCCTGCTACACACACACACTCCCAAATGGCCCATGTGGAACTAAGCCCCTGCCAGCCAGTTTCTCTACCTTTTACTCAACACTGCTGCTCCCAGCTGCTTCTGATCATTAGCACAGCAGCAGCCAACAAAATAAATCAAATGAAAACAATAACCCACACCTTCCACAGGACAACACCTTGAATCACCTGTTGTCCATTCTCTGTTCTTGCACACCCTCACTCCCCTTCCCAGGGTCCACATCCTCTTCAGTATTCTCTCCATCCTCCCTCAAGTCATAATTTAAATCCCTCCCATGTTTCTCATTCTCTCTTCTTAAAACACACACACACACACACACACACACACACACACTATATATATATATACATATCACCTATCCCAGATTACCCTAGAACTCACTATGTAGCCAAGACACCCTTGAACTTCTGATCCTCCTGCTTCTGCCTCTCAAGTGCTGGGATTACAGCTGTGTACCTCCAAGACCATTGTGTGCAGTGCTGGGGAGTCAAACCTAAGGCCTCAAGCATGGTAGACAGGCACTCCACCAGATGAGTTGCATCCACAATCCGTTCTTTGTCACTGTTTCTCTCTCCTCCCTGGATGGATCCTCTGTCTTGAGTTCACCTGTGTGCCCGGTCTGAGAGGCAGTTTGGGCTATACTTTAGGGTTGAGAATAAAAAGTACACACCTGGGCTCAGCTCAGTTTTCTCTTTGTGACTCACGGGGTTCCCAGAGTAAGGAGACCAACTAGGGATGAGAACCCTGTCCCCCATCATGGGTAGGACCTTTGCGAAAGAGGCTTTGATGTGGTGGGTGCTGTAGGTGCTCCCGGCCTCCCTCAAACTGTCCAGCTAGAGACTTCTGAGGATCTTTGGGAGCTTTGGAGCTTCTTTGTTTGGCTCTTCTCTTGCCATCTCTCTCCCTCAGTCTGTAATCTCTTCATTTTAGGTTGAGGGTGCCTTGTGCCTGAGAATGTCCCCTCAAAATGTCACCTGAGAAACATCCACACATGCATGTCCAGAAGACTCCTGGAGATGCAAATTCTTGGCCTTGCCCCAGACCCATTTAGTCCCATGCAAAGCTTGTGATTCCCCAGGTGATTTGGGACACATTGGAGTCAAAAACCATAGCCTACACTTCCAGAAAGTCAGACCAAGGACCCCACAGACAGAGTGCCCAAGCCATTCATTCATTAATGCTCCTATTTGATAAATAAGGAATAAGCACCTGCTAAGTGAAAGATGCCAGGCACTGGGGTTAAAACTATGAATGACTGTGGGACTAGAGAAATGGCTCAGTAGATAGGAGAACTGGATGCTCTTGTAGAGAAACTCAGTTGTTCCCCAGTACCCATATGGTACCTCAACACCCTGTTACTTCAGTCCCAGAGGAGCCTATACTTTCTTCTTCTAGCCTACATGGGCACCAGACATCCACATGGTACACAGACATACACATTAAATAAATAGACAGATACCTATGGATGCCTAGGTCTGGGTGGCCAGGCTGAGAGAACAGGTTTGTTCTCACCTAGTTGTCTAAGCCCAGCTCCCCGGTTCCCCAGAACAGGGCCTTATTTAACTTTAGACTCTTTCAACCCTGAGGCTGATGAGATCCATCCTTTGGATCAAAAAAGCAGACAAGATTAGCAGCAGTGAGATAGGGAGGGGAGATCTGAGCAAAAGATGGAAACTCCTAAATACCCCACCATTCCAGAGGCATACTCAAGTTTGTCTCCCCACTCCCAGTGCTGAGAGGGGACCCAGGAACTTGGGCAGGCTAGACAAGAATTCTATCACTGAGCTATACCCTAGCTCTTGGCCTCTTTATTAGAGCCCCCTCCAGGATACCACTCTGGCCTCCCACAAGGGTCTCCTGACAGACACCTCCTGTAGATAATATCATGTCAGTCTCTTCCAGCCCTCTTTAAGCCAGAGGCTGAGACAGTGAAGACAGGCTCCACCTAACAGGGTGAGCACAGGACAGGGGACCAGTGGGGACTGGTTGGGACTGGTTGAAGGAAACAGGAGAAAAGTAAGGAACATATAGACTCAGGGGTTGGGTGAGAGTGACTGCTGCATGCAGAATGGAACCAGCAAGGGGGATCAGTTAGGGGTCTGCAGCAGTCAACAACAGATGATCAAAACCGGCTTTGCCTGAAATTTTTCAAGTGGAGAGAGTGAAGTCTGCAGCTCAGAATTATGTTACATTTTGATAATAGGGCTGAACAGTATGAATACATGCTGGCCTGGGTATTAAGAACTCAGGAGAAAGGAACAAGATGATGGCTGTTGGGTTCAGGGCCTGAGCCACCTGGCAAGCTTAGCAATCCAAGAGGATCTTGGGACTGGTTCTGGAAGATCTGGTCAGAGTAAGGTTTGTAGGACAGAAAGGATGTAGGGTAGAGAGGAGAGATCATACTAGGAAGTCACCCAGAATGAAAGCAAAGAACTGAGGACACTTTCATGAAAGTTTCTAAGAGTGAGAATTTCTTCTGCCTCTGTTCTTGTCCCCTTCGAGCCTCTGTCTCATGGACGGGCATAGTCCTGTGCTCAGTAGCCCTCTGCTGCCTGTGGCAGTACAGGTACATGAGGAACATTCAGTTCTGCTCTAGGGGCCCTGGTCACTTGCTGGCAGGAGTCCCCAAGCAAACTGTTTCTCAAGGCCTCAGTGTCCCTATTAGCAAAGCAGTAAAGAGGAGGCAGGATTTCAGACTCTATTGATCTGTGTTTCTCCCGGGCCAGAATGCTGAACATCCAGAATCTTGCAGGCCCTTGTCAAGAGTGAGTGGCACAAGGTTCCCAGAGTGGCTGTTGTGTGGAGTTCACAGGGAAATGAAGTAGAGCCAGCAAATAGCCAGGACCATGTAGATAAGGGCCAATGAGGGTTGCTCAGAATGAGGAATGACCAAGTCAAGAGTCCCCATCCTATGTCTCTCCCCTAAATCCTCCTTAGCATTTTTTTCCATTCTGTTAAGATACTAGAGTACCTGTGTTCTGTCTTTGGACCCCCTGAACAATCTCTCCCAGAATCACCGAGGACTCCTAAATCTCTATCCCCAGTCTGGTCTTCACAGGAAACTAAGACCCACCAGCCTCCTCTACTTGGATATTTAGCAGGCATCTCACACCTAAATGTGTCCAAAGCATCTCTCCTGAAGCCAGTTCCTCAGTATTCCACGATGCCAGGTAATGGCAAGTTCCATGTTCTGGTCACTGATGGAAAACAAAGCAACACAAAAACCTCTTAGTTTATCCTTGACTATGTTGCTTTCAAAGTTCCCATCTGATTCACCGCAAATCCCCCACAGCTGACTCTGCAACATTCATCCAGACTGTGCTTCCACACTGCATGATGCTCCACTGCATCCCCCCTGGCCTGGGCCCGCTCTCTCCTTGCTGCTACAGTGCTCTCTTGGCCGTCCTTGCTTCCCACTTCATTCTCAACATGACAGCATTGAGTATTCAAGGGAAATATGCATGTCACTCCCAGGCCCTAACTCTCCAGTGGCTCCCTGTTCATTCAGAGTGAAAGTGGAAGTTTTGCTTTGACTCATTAGTCCCCACACGGCCATGATTAGCTTCCTGTGACCTCTTAGAAGCCACAGCTCATTCCCTTCCTTACTTTCCCTGCTCCAGCCATATCGGCCTCAATGCTGTTCCTCCCGCATGCCAGACATACTCGCAGGAGGGTTTCCCCTTGCTGTTTGTCTGCCAGGAAAGATCTTCCCTAAATCTGCCTGGGCCGTCAGCATCTGGTAAATGCCAGGCTCCATATGTTGGGGGGCCAGAACACAGATATGCAAGGGAGAGGATGGGAAGATGAAACAGGGGAGTCGGGTCCCACACAAGACATGAAATGGCTTGTCTTGCTTTCTGTCTCCCTGGGACACAGTCTTCAGAAGATCAGAGATCTCAGTGTGGGGCTTCTCTTGGTTCTTCAGCAAGTGGCACCTTTCCATACTAATCGTAAGGCTCACATCTATCAACCTCAGGAGTTCTGGACAGAAGCTGTCTGACGGTCCTGGTATGAACAGGCCAGTCCTTACTGTGCCAAAAGGATACAGAGAAGAAGTCATCCCTTCCAAGCATGCACTTGTTTCCGCTACCTCCCATAGGCCTCTTACTCTGATGCTAGGATGGGGGCGTGAAGAGGAAAGGGAAGGGCTCAGGGCAAAGGGCACAGGAGGCCTCAGAGAGGAAAGTGAGGCAGAGAGAAACACAAGCTGTGCGGAGCAGTGACCCAGAGAGAGACCGGAATTGCATAGGCCAAAAAGGGGTCCAGGTCAGAGGTGGATGAAGCCAGCAGACGAAAAGCAGCAATGTACTGCGGGTTTGGCGCTCTGTCCAGAGGGACAGGGTAGGCGCTGGAAGGAAGGAGCCAGGAACAGCTCCGAAGAGGAACGGGAGGGGCGGCGTGGGCAGCAGGACCACACGCTGCCGGGCTGCACGGGCGGAGGCGGACGGAGGCGGGCGGAGGCGGCGGGCTCAGCGGAGCGGGCGGGCGCCGGGAGCGGGCAGGCGCCGGGAGCGGGCTCGTAAAAGCCGCGCGGCGCGGGGAAATTGCCGCCAGAATCGCTGAGCTCCACAAAACGCCGCCCGCGCAGCCCGCCGCCGCGCCCGCTCCAATCTCCAGCCTCATCGGCGCGCGGGCTGGTTATGCATTTAAATGTTATTTAATTGGATTGCGGAGGAGCTGGGAGCCAGAGTGCCCCCGCCTCCGCCCCGCACGCGCTGCACGTCTGTTTTCCGAGTCACAGATTGCCACGCACCCCCTCCTGCCCAATCCTTTGCCTCCGACGCTTCTCTCCCTCCCTTCTGAACCCGGCCAGAGGACACTCAGAAAGACATCAGCCTATGAAGACTGAAAACTCAGAGGCTACGCACGAATACACACACACACGCACACACACGCACACGCACACACACCCCCTGCACACGCACAAAGACATAACAGCAGCAAAAATTGGCTACACTCACTTATAGAGTGTCCACCTGGAAGATTAAGAATAGCAAACAAAGATGGTCCCCAGGACCACAGAAGTACACAAGTGCGTTATTAACACACTGGGAGCTCATGCTGCAAGACAAAACATCACCTGACCTCTCCCGGGGTAATGCCACTCACAAAGTGACACTGTCAACCATGGGCAGAAGGAGATGCCAAAGCATGACCCACATAGGGTGAGGCAGAGACCCTCCCCAAAGCTGGGTAAGAAGGGAAACCTATATTCACTCTTACACTCAGCCAGACCATCACATATTTGCTGCACCCTTTCAGGGTTAGAAAGCAAAACCTTTTGTTTAATGAAATGCTGTCCTCCCAAGCCACAGCACAGGAAGCTTCAAGAGGCAACTGCATTTGTAAGGATGTTCTTTAAATTGATCAAAGATACAAAATCGAGTCCCAATTACAACAAGCAGGATAGTGGATAGACACCAGGAGGGCCTTCCTGAGATGATAGAAACTGGAATCCCAAGAAGTGAGGTTGGGCATGTATGTGAGGTGGGTTTCTCCCATCTCAATAGGGAGCTAGCTAAGAAGTCAGCACCATGGGAGGACAGCATGTCCTGCAGAGGTATGTCCTCCACATGCTCCCAACCAGCAACAGTTAACTGCTGACCTGAGATGATCAGGATTACACCACTTCAATTAATGAAAATGGAAATGGCAACCTGGCTTGGCACAGGTCCCCACAGAGGACCATTCTGGGCTCTCTGCCATCCTTCTGCAAGCAGGGCCCAGAGACTTGAGGATCTAAGCGGGCTGTGGGGACAGAAGAACGGACAAAACGTATGGGGGAAATTCTATTGAAGCTGGCCTGCTTGCATTGTGTCTGAGAGCATGAGAGCCCAGTCAAAGAGGAGAAAGTATCCTCACACACAGAATAATTCAACCTTGACTGCTAAGCATAGGTTCAGGTAGGCTGACAATGAGGCTCCTGAACAGAAAAGAAATTGGTTCCCCCTAAGCAACTTATTTCTGCATCATCTGACGGCCATTGCTGGGCAGTCTATCCATGTGTCTAACCTCAACATCTCATGCACCAGTTGAACTTACTTACTTCTCTGGGGGATTATGGGGAGGAAGGGAGATTGGCATCCTAGATAGGAATGCTAGAAGAGCTGAGATAGGCCACAATCTCTAATCTCTATTCTTTTTTCTATTCTGCTACTAGCTCTTGGCCTAAGCTATGGCCAAGCTGCATTCCCAGTACTGTTTTTTAAAAAACATGTTATAGAGGGCTGGAGAGTGAACCCTGGGCTTTATACATGCTGAGTGGGCAGTCTAAGACTGCAGACCAGCCTTTCATCCAGTACCATAACACTCCCTGACACCATGTCCTGAAGTTTTCCACCCCAGTAGCTACTAGAACAAGGTCTTCTTATAGAGCGCAAACTACTTCCCATCTGCCAAGGAGATATGCCTAATCTTTAGCTCCTGCCTGATTCCTTCTGAGCCCCTTCCCTCAACCTGTTTCCTAGCCCATGGCAGGCAGGGCTGAAAAGTATCTGACCACAGAGAAGTGAAGTTACCAAGTCTCTCTTATTGTTAAGCTGGTCTGTCCCATCAGTACACACACGCATGCGTCTAAGGAATGTCCAGAATACTGTGTGAACGATCCGGTCACAACATGCTTTCAGCTTGATCTGTCCTATAAAGCTTATGTTTGTATCTCTAGCATTAGACAGTGAACACTGTGAGGATAAAGGGTCATCCCATCCCCCCGCCCCTGCAGTGCCTAGCATTCGCAATGACACAGAGCACATATAACGGACATCTGCTGAAGTGAGAAGAAAAGTGACAGCCCACACAATGGACTTCATCCCAATCTCCCTTTAAGCCATTCAGTTTGGGCAGAGGAAAAGAAGTGAATGGATTCTTTCTTCCCCCACCCACTCTACCCCTCAGTCTCAGAAGCATTACCACCTCAACCAAGCACAGCTTTGGCCTCTATGGAGAGAGAGAGAGAGAGAGAGAGAGAGAGAGAGAGAGAGATTGATTAGAGTAAGAACTTCTAAGCCTCTATCACTCCTCTAAAATCAGAACCTAAACTCCATCACAGGGCAAACACATATGGTCATGGGTTGGCACATGGACCCTCCCAAATGAGATTCATGCTTACTAGCATGTTCCTGTGAGCACCTACATTGTGCCAAGTATAGGGGAAAGGGTGATAATAAGAGCCCTTTGACTGGCCCCAGGGCCCCATGAGTACCTTGGAGAGTTAACTTGGGTTGCCTAAGGGAAGCACTGGGAGATCTATACTCTGTTAAAACCCTAGCAGGAGGCTCCTTGGGCCTCTCAAATCAAAATCTTCAAGTAAAGCAGAGGGACTTGGATTTTTCTGAACCTCCATGGTTAATTCTGATTCACAGCAGGGTTGCAAGCTGTTGACCTCTACATTAGGGCTATCCAACAGGACTTCCACAGTAATGGAGAGGTTCTTTATCTGTTCTGTCAGAGCCACCAGTCATGTGTGTATGAGAACCTGAAATATGGCTAGTGAACTAAAGAAGGAAAATTTACTTAATTCTTATTAATTTAAAATGGATTCTTCACACACAGGGCAGGGGATGCAGATAATTTGGTAAATTGCCAACCTAGCATGGACAGACCCTAGGTTCAGTTCCCAGAACTATAAAAGGAAAGATGTGGAAGTGCACACCTGCTATCCCAGCATTCAAAGAGTGGACCCTCAGCACCATAGCAGGTGCAAAGATAGCATGCGCCACATGAGATTTATTTATCAATAAGTAAGTTGGCTTTACATGACTAGTGATTGCTATAATGGACCACAAAATTCTAGATGACCCTAAGTTCTATACATCTTATTTATTTTCTTTTTAGATTCATTTATTTTATCTGTTTGAGTGCTTATATGTTTGTGCACCACATGTATGTCTGGTACCCACAGAGGTCAAAATAGGGCTTTGAATTCCCTGGAAATGGAGTTATAGGTGGTTGTGGGCTGACATGTAGGTACTGGAATTGAACCCAGGTCTTCTGCAAGAACAAATGCTCTTAGCTGTTGAACATGTATCCAGACCCCCATTTCATTTATTTTGAAAAAAAATTAAGGCCAGACATGGTGACACACACCTTTTATCTGCAGCACTAAGGAGGTACAGGCAGGCCAGTCTCTGAATTCAAGCTCAGCCTGGTCTACAGAATGAGTTCTGAGACAGCCAGGGCTACACAGAGAACCCTGTCTCAAAAAAAATGTATTATCACATGTGTGACTAATGTGTGCATATGAGTTTGATCAGGTCAGTAGACAACTTTGCAGAATCGATTCTCTCCTTACAATTTTACATGGGTTCCGGGCTCTAACCCAGACTGCCAGGCTTGTATGGCTAGTGCCTTTACCCAGTGAGCCATCTGGACAACCCTCAGTTTGATAAGACTTTACTTCTCATGATAACAGATTTGCATGTATGTTTGTGCATGTGTAGGCATGACTATATGTATGTATGTGCATATAGAGGTCAGAGGTTGACATCAGGTGTCTTCCTCAGCTGCCCTCCCCACTTTTGCATGTGTGTGGGGGGAGTTGGGAGTATGTAAGTGTTCATGCAGGTATGTGAATATAGACATGCAAGTGCATGTGTGTTTGCATGTCTGTGTAGACCAGAGGTCAATGTCAGGTGTCTGTTTCTATTACTCTCCTTATTTTTGAGACCGGGTCTCTCAGTGAAAATAAAGCTTGCTATCCAGGTGGACTGGCTGTCCAACAAGCCCTAGGGATCTTGTCTCAGCACTAGGATTAGGGTACAGCAATTAGCCTCCTTCCCCTAAGGAGACTCCTATCTGCACTGAGGAATCCTCCTCTGATTTAATTGATAGAAGCCAGTCTGGTGGAACTATGTCTAGACAGCTAGATAAGGGCCCAGACCAGATTCCAAGCTTGGGGTTGAGGTGGGGGCAGGGGGAGCTGGGGAGAGGAATTGGGAGGGACTGGGACAGGGATGGACAGGGACACTTCTCTCCTGAGCACACTATCTCATATGAAGTTAACCTTGCTAACGGATAAAATGACTTTACTGCTATGAACTGAATTATGCCTCACAAAATTCATATGCTACAGCCCTAACATTTGGAGATAGATCCTTTAAATAAGTGAAGAAGCATTAAAGAAAGGTTAAATGAAATCCGGAGGGTAAAGCCATAATCCAATGATTGGTATCGTTCTAGGAAAGAAAGGGGACACCACGGCAAAAAAGCACATAAAGATAACAGAAGCCAACTGCTGCAGTGAAGAAAGGCCTCAGTAGAGCCTGAGCGGCTAACACTGTCATCTTGTTCCTTCAGTGGCCAGAATTATGAGAAAATAAACTCCACTGTTTAAGCCCTCCAGACTGGGTATTCTTGTTATGCCAACCCTAGCAGGCACAGGAATCTAACCAGTCTCTGACAAGTTACACTGAAGGAGTTGGGGGCAATAGCCCGCTACAGTCAGAGCATGTAGTGAGTCAGCCACAGGCAGGCCTTAGGCACCATACCGGTCTCTACCAGCCTCGTGCATATTCTCAATACATGCTAATCCCCTCACTTTCCACATCTTCCTTCCACTCCCTCACCTCCACTATTGACTTCACTCCCTTCGATGAACTTTGGATCTTCAGTGTTCCCCAGAATCCATGCCAGTCCACCAGTCTATTGTTCCACCAGGAGGTGCAGAACCTTTAAAAGGTAGAGCTTAGTGGGAGGAAGTGAGGTGACTGGGTATGTCCTTAGAGGGGATACTAGGACTCCTGCCCCCACCTCTGCTATGAGACAGGCAGGATTTCTCTGCCACACACCTAAAATGGATGGACTTTGCAACTGAGGGCAGAAGCAATGTGCCAAGTGACCATGGGTTGGAAATGCTCAACCTGTGTGCCAAGATAAACTTCTTCCAGACTAGGAACGACACGTGGCTCTATGATGTTTGCTTGCTTGGGCTCCTTCATCTGTGGACTTCTGTCGGGTGTTTCTGCATGTCATTGGACTCTGAATTGTCAAAGAGTAGCCTAGTGGTTAGAACCCTTCACAAGCTGGCTCTAATTTATTCTACACTTTTTCTCCCACCTGGCCAAGCCTTCACTAATCTGCTTTCCCCCTTGAATGTGATGATGCCCTCTTCTACGCTCTGACTTTCCCGGTCTTTGAGGCCACCCCCACCAGAGCTTCTCCTCACCATCTCAGCTAAACATGTAAGGGTGCAGCAACTTCACTTCTGTAGCATCCATGATGCTACCACAATGACCCATCCTTAGCAGTAACTGCAGGCAGGCCAGGACCACAGTGTGTGATGGTGTGATGCCATGAGGTGGTTCTGACAGTGACTACCTGAAGTCTGCACAGACTCTACCAGCTTAGGGAGGGCCCCCAATATGACTGATTTCACTTCAGATACCAGCTGCACTTCTGACCAAGAGTTCCCAGAAACCTTTCGGCTTCAGTAATTTGCAAAGCAAAACTCAAGGGGGAAAAAAACCACTGTGTTTATTTATTTGTTGCAATTTATCACAAATACAAATCAAGGGATGTAGTTCAGTGATAGAGCAGTGCATGCTTCCCTTCCACAAAATCCTGGGCTCAATACCCAGAATTCCAAAATGACACACAGAGCATTTGAATGAATGAATGAATGAATACACAAACCAGCACCAAATACCCAAAAAGAAACATACATATATATGTGTTCACCAATTAGCAAGCTTAGCAGAAACTCAGAATCCAGGAGAGCTGGTCAGGGTCACTATGGAGGTATAACTGGTTGAGATATGGGCCATGCAACTGAACATAATCTCTATCCTTGTCCCATCCTGTCATTCAGGCTGAGCCCCAACTCTCAAAGCATATGGCTGGTCTTTCTGGAGAGTTGGCGTCCATCCTGAGTCAAAGCTCAACAAATCCTGGAATGCTCTGAGGTCCCAACATGAGTAGTTACAACACTTCTATCATTGGGAAATCCTCGAAGATTTAGTCTCCCTCTCTGGAGCTGAGATAGAAATATACTAATTTTTAGAATACTGGAGATGACTTGTATCCCAGGAGATAGGGAGACCACATGTCTTCATTAAGATGGCCCTAAGACCTGCTCTAACTGTGGCTCCTTTTCCAACCCTGACAACAGATCATCCAACCAACCATTAAAGAGACAGATGAGACAGCAGCTCCCCATCGTCCCCAACAGTGCCCACGTACCGGATGAACTTCAGGACAGGCCCCTACCAAAACCCCTGCAGTTTGGCTAGGGCAATCAGAGGTCTCTGTCACCCCTCCCAAGATACCTGAGAGAAGTTTTGCAAATGGTGAGTAGGTAGGAGAAGGGAGGGAATATCCTAAAATCATTCTCCCACCAATGACGTGCAGGAAGAGAGGAGAGAACCAACACAAGGCTTGGGAGTCTTTAATGCTTAGTCTGAAAAACCAGAGGCAGAGTTTCTCGTAACATTGATCCTTCTCCAGTGGGGTTATAGGCAAAGGTCTTCAGAGTGGACGGGGAAATTCTCTTGTAGTGCACTGATACGCCTCACCTCGAAGGGAGGCGAGCAGAAAGAGCGTGTAGTGAGGACCATATGCCAGCCTTTTGCAAAGCGTTCCGAAGTGTTATCTCAGTCCATCCTCACACCTCACACCAGTGCCAGCAGGCAGCACCCTCTTTTTTTAAAAAAGGACCTTGGCGTTTAGAGAGGTTGTTCATAAGCAGGTGGGGCAGGGTGGCAAATCCGTTTAATCCCAGCACTCAGGAGGCAGAGGTAGGCAGATTTCTTGTGAGGTCAGAGTGGAGCTGGTCTACATAAGGAGTTACAGGCCAACATAATGAGACCTTGTTTTGAAATTTAAAAACAAAGACAACAATAACAGAAACAGAGGGAGGTTGTGTTTGTCTGTTTTGTTTTGTTTTAATACAAACTCTCTGCCTTTGAGGCTAGCATGGTTTACAAAGTGAGTTCTAGGACAGTGAGGGCAACACAGAGATACCCTGTCTAGAATAAAAGTCATAGGCCTTATAGGGAGGGAAAAAAGGGGGAGAGGGATGAAAATCTAGATCTTTTCCTAGTCTACCACACAGACGTCTCCCTCAGATACAGCTTTGGTCTCCCTGAAGAAGTTTACTTTTTTATTACTTATTTACTTTATTTTTGAGACAGAGACTAATGTGTTCCAGGCTGGCCTTGAACCCAGTATGTAGCTGAAGGTGGCCTTGAACGCCTGATCCTCCTACCTCTGAGTGCCGGGATTACAAGAGTGTACCAGGACACCTGGCTAAGAAGTCCATTCTCGACATGATGCCTGGCCTAGTCCCTGGAAGGACAGGAGTCTGCTAGATGCTCTATAGGAATGATTATGGATCCTGGAAAGATCGTCCACTGACTGGGGAAGAGGAAGGGTGGAGAGGACTGATAAAGGGAGGTTGGACTCCATCAGTGTACACTGAACCCCACTAACATGTACAATTAGTGTCAAAAATGGCTGAGGTAGATCAGCGTCAAGAGAACTTTTCTAGTGTACATGACGCAATGCCAAACATGATGCAAAACAGGAAAGATTAAAGCAAATATGATCTTTCCCCCAAAACTGTTAATATGACTTCAGACATCCCAACCTAGGAACCCCTGCACACAGGGGCTCCCAAGGCAAGGACGTGGTAGGTGGAGTGCACAGGCCCAACCCTCTGCTGATGCTGTGCATGACCAGACACTGGAGACAAAAGAGGTTCAAGGGAAGGGGAAGACAGCAGGAGAGCTGCCCACCTGAGCCATTAGAGGATAGCCCAGTAGGCTGAATGCAACACGGAGCCCAGCAAGACCTGGGTAGTCATCGGCTGTGCAACTGACTGGGGTCTCTACGGTGTAGGCCCGGCTGAACCCTCATCCATTAGCAGGGGCAGCAGCCCCAACTCTTGGAGTCTTTCCCTGGCTGCCGCCTCCCAGCCCTTGTTGGCCTGTGGGCTTCGAGGAGATGGATGCAGGAGCCCTTCCACCTGCACCTCTGGGGTCAGCCCTGCTAGAGCTCTTCGTGCTCGATGCTCAGCCAGCCGCCCCACTCCCACCACCAGCCTCACCCCTAGCAGCTGCACCTGCCGGCAGAGGGCTGCTTCGCAGATCGACAGTAGCTGCTCCCGCTGCTTGGCCGGCAGGTCAGCTGGGGTAAGGTTTCGTCCACTGGGAGCCAAGAAGAGTAGAGGACACAGATTGTGGACAAAGCAGTGCCGGAAGAAGACTTGAGGCTGTCCACAGAGGGTCCGGAAAAAGCCCCAGAATCGGGCTCCGCTCACCTCTGACTGTGGGCACTCCAGTCCCAACACTGGTCGCTTGGGGTGCTTTTGGGGAGGGGGCAGCACAGGGCCCCCAATGCCCAACCAGTCCCGGACCACATTCACTTCCCCAAAAGGTACCTGTGGGAGAAGGAGAGAGACACAAGGGGCTGAGACCTGACCCTTTCCACCTACCATGATGATCTCCACCACCCTCCCGCCCCCTACCACAGATCTGTGTTAAGTACTCTCTGCCCTGTGGTTTGTCTCTGTCCATTTTCGTCCAGTTTTTCCCACCACCGACCATGACTAGCAGAAAATGTGCCTCTACTTTCTCCAGGCACTGGGATCAAATACTGGCAGAACCTTGGGGCATTTGGCCCTATGGAGGGTGTGATGATTCTAATACTGGTGACAGACAGATCGCCAATGGTAAAAGGAGATAGGACAGGCTGACCACTCATCTCTGGATACCCTCCCTGCCCCGGGCCTCAGGCTGTCATTTCCATCGATCATCATTGATCACCTTTCATCACTCAGTTGGGGTCAATAAAAGCGATTGAGCCTCCTGCCCTGAGGCTTCTTTTCCTTCCCCATCTGCAATGAACCCCTACTGAAGAGCACTCGTCCTGATCCCTCAGGGACAGCACACAGCCCTAAGCCTGTCTCTGTTCTAAACCTTTTGGAGATTCAGAGACTTGCCCTACAGCTCTTATACACCCATCTCATCCCCAGCCAGTCTTCCTGGGGTCCCAGAAGTCCCAGCCCTTCTCCTGACGCCAACCACACTCTAGGGACAAGGGAGATCCGGCAAGGTAAGGTACAGGGCAGGATGACGGAAGGAAGGGCTCTCACAGGCAATTAGTGGAAAGCTCACAGGGGAAACGGAACTGCCTTTAATGTGCTTGGTTAACTATGAACGGAGAAGTGCTTGAGACCACAGGAGCCAGTGTGTGTCCTGCTTGGGATGGGGGAGGTGATGACCCACCCATGACCCAGCCAATCACATATTCCTCCTCTACAGCACACCCAGGCACACATCCACCTCAGAAACGCCCACCAGAGGAAGCCAGGCCTTTACCCCAGTTTGGGCCATGCCAAAAGGTCCTGGGTTCATGCCTAGGAACAGCACTTCCTTGGGGCCTTGGCAGTATCGAGTCACGTAGTTATGATGTGGCTCCCAAGCATAATCCACTGGGTTGTAGATGACACCCACGGGCTCTGGGAACTGCAGCTGGCTCAGCTCAGCATTGAGCCGAAGCTCTTCCTCCAGGAAGCCTTCAGCCAAGCTTCGAGTGCAAGGCAGAGGATCCATTAGTGCACTTGCAGGCTCATGGGTAGGCCCCAGTGGGAAAGTCTGGGACACAGCCATGCTGTTGTTACCTGGAAAAGAGGTGGACAACGTTTCCTTCAACCCCAAACCAGCGTTAGAATCTGTGTACTAGCTGGGAGCTCCTACTGCCATTTCCTGGGCTCAGAAGAAACTCCAGGAAACCGTCAGTCACTACAAGCTCACTTGAGTTCCTGGTAATGAAGGACATTTTTGCCCCCCACCTCCAGAGCCCTCCCTCTTTCTGATACATGAAGCATCCTACCTCAGCTACTGGTCTTGTTGTTACAAAGCACCTGCAAAGGCAAACCAAGGAAGGGTTTATCTCAGCTCAAAGAGAGTACAGTTCATCATGGCAGGTCGTGGCTGCAGGAGCACAAAACACATTGCAGCCATAGTCAAAACTCAGAAAGCAATGATTGCTTATATTCAACTTATCTATCTCTCTCCCTGAACAACCTTCCCCAAGGTTTTATGAGACCGGTTCTCACTATTCGACTTTGGACTTGGACGGCCTGGAGTTTGATATGCTGACCAGGCTAGCCTTGAACTCACCTGGTATTAAAGATGTGCGTTATCACCCCTGGCTAGAGTTCTTCTTTTTATGCTGTGCTGGCTAGTTTTTATGTCAACAAGCTAAAGTCATGTTGGAAGATGGATCCTCGGTTGAGAAAATGCCCCCACCAGACTGGCCGGTGGGCAAGCACCTGTGGTGCATTTCCCTGACTGATGATTAACGTGGAAGATTCGCTGTGGGCGGTGCCAACCCTGAGCAGATGAGCCTGGCTGCTATAAAAAAAGCAGCTGAGCAAGCCATGGGAGCTAGCCAGTGAGCAACGCTTTTCCACTGCTTCTGCTTCAGCTCCTGCCTCTAGGTTCCTGCTTTGAGTTCCTGTTCCGACTTCCTTGATGATGGACTGTGATACAGAAGAGCAAGATAAAATAAACCCTTTCCTTCCTTAGGTGCTTTTGGTCATGGCGTTTTATCCCAGCAACAGAAACCTAACTAAGACAGTCCAGGACCCTAGCCCATGGATGGTACCACACACATTTAGTTCAGGCTTCTCATCTCAATTAACCTAATTTAGAAACTCTTTCACAGACACGCCCAGAGAGTCATCTCCAAAATGATTCCAGATCTGTCAAGTTGGCACGGATGTTAACCATAACAGTACCCCCATTCCAAACCTTCCATCAGGTGAAGCCTGAGACACTAGTTCTTAGGCCATGATGAACATACAGAACATTTTCTCCCTTTTCTGCCCTTTCTCCGTTTTCCCCCTTCAGTTTGAAGAGTTAAACCTGAGTTCTCGACCACGCTAGGCCTAACCCTTTTTACATTTTGATGGGTTGGAGGTGGGGTGCATGGGGGGGGGGGGTCTCACTAAGTTACTCAGGCCAGCCTTGAATTCACTGTGTAGCCTAGATTGGCTCTGAACTTGTGATCCTGTTGCCACAGCCTCTGAAATAAATGGGAGTACAACCTACATAAGCAGGCATTTCTACTTAATATAATTTCTTTCCTCTCTCTCTTTTGTGTGTGTGTGGGGGGGGGAAGGATACAATTCTTTAAAAAAACAATTGTGCCAGGCATTATAATAATGCCTTTAATCCCAGCACTTCAGAGGCAGGTGGATCTCTGAGTTTCGAGGCCAGCCTGATCTACAGGATAGCCAGGGCTACACAATGAGACCCTATCTCAAAAAACACAACCCCCACAAAAAAGATTTTTATTTATTTGTGTGTGTGTGTGTGTACTAAATATCTGTGGTAATCAAGGAGGCAAGAGAAGGCATTGGATCCCCTAGAACTAGAGTTACAGAAAGTTGTTGAGCTTAGATGGGTGCCGGGAACTCAACTTGGGTTCTCTGCGAGAGCAGTACATTCTCTTAACCACTAAGTCATATCTCTGGCCTCTTTTATTTATTGAGATAGGGTCACAGGTAACCCAGACTGGCCTCAAGCTTGGTAAAAAGCTGATGATAGTCATGAACTCCTGATCTTCCTGCCTCCACTTCTAAAGAGCTGGGATTGCAGCCTGCAGTAGGCCAGGCTACACTATTAGGACACACCTACTGCTATCCTCTCTCTCCAATGTCATCCTTAATAAAACCAGTCCAGCCTGGATGAGCATGTCCTGGAAACACTATGCTGACAAATGAGATGCAGGTGCACAGCCACAGCCCAGAGACTTGGGAAGGCTAATTACAGCAGCTTCCAGGTGGCAAGCAATTGCTCTACGCCAGGTACACCTCATTGATCTTCATAACAACCCCATGAGGTGGGTATTATTGCTCCCATGTTACAAGCCAGGAGACTGAGGCTTAATAAGATCAAGCAAGTTGCCTAGGGTCATGCAGTTAGCAAGTAATGAAGCTGGGATTTGAACTCACACTATCTGACTCACCCTATGCTCTTAACCACCCACAGCATCTTGCCTTAGATGGTTTTATGAGCCACCCTACTAATTCTACAAGCCCCTAGCCCCAGCCCAGCTTCTTTCCCACACTCAAGAATCCTCAGAGGTAAGTAGGATGATTACACAGACTCTGAATAGACTCTTACAAGCTATGCAACCATGGCCAGAGCCTCGGGTCTCCACATCTGAATACTAAGGATAATAATACCCACTTCATAAAGCTGTCTATGCACGGGAAGAGGGGAAGGAGCTCGGCAGCAAGCCTTCCAAACGGCAACAGCTGTTCTTTCTCACATTCCTGTGCACACCCAGTGCTTGTTCCTGGCCATTCCACTCACTTTCAAAATGTTTCCCCAACTCTCAAAACTTTACACAGGTCATTTCTACAAACCCAACCAAATATGATCCTTGAGTTAACCAGGACATCAAACAGCAGCCAATCAAGAGGGTAAGCCAACACATCCAGTTCATACTCATCCTTCAAGATGCAGCCCAAACCACCTCCTTGATAAGGTTTGCCTCTTCAGTATACCAAAACGTTCCTCAGAACCCAGCCCACCCCACAAGCTAGGATTATAAAATGTTGAAGGCTTGGTCTCCAGCTATCAGAGATGGCTGGATAAATGAAAATGCTAACTTCATAGGCTACTGGAAGTGAGGCCTAGTTGGAAGAAGTAGGTCCCTGGGGGGGGGGGGTGTCTTTGAAGGGTATATCTTGGCCCTGGTCCCTTCACCCCCACGCCCCTTCTTTCTGGCTAACATCTGAGCAGCTTTGCTCTATACCCACCTTTGCACCATGATGTTCTGCCTCAGAACAAGCCACGAGTCCAAACAGCCAGGGACTGGAACCCCTGAAACTATAACTCAGATTCTCTTTCCTCTCTCGTGCTGTTTTTCTCAGGTAACTACCAGAACAATGAACTGCCAAGCATATCACACAAAGGGAGGTTGGCTGTGAAGCCAAGACATATCCAAACAAAGTGATTCAGATATGTGGGTGAAGGCTGAGAGCCACTGGGTACTGCCAGAATTAGTGGCTTCTTCATGAATTTATCCTTTGCTTCCTCAACCAGAGTTCTAGTCTATCCCCACCACACCTATAACGTCCTAGATCTTACCACCAACCCCTGCCCAGCTCTATCCATTTCCACTCTATCGATTTTGTTTAAAGCTATCTTTAAGCAAAACATTTTTGTTTCTCTGTGCTAGGGGGGTGGAACCCTGGAGCCAGGCAAGGACTTTACTACTGAGCTGCCCTGATCCTTAATGAACCATTACTGATGGATTCCTCTCTACCACCCACGACCCCAGTATGAGAGAATGATGATTATATTAGTATATCACTAGGCTACATCACTAGCCACCACTGCCTCTGCTGCTTGCTCTTCCTCCTCTTCTTCCTTCTCTTCTTCCTGTTCTTCCTCTTCCTTCTTTGTTTTAGACTTTATCTTATGTGTTTTGAGACAAAGTCTCACTATATGGCTTTGGCTGTCCTGAAATTCAAGATGCAGACCTGACTAACCTAAAAACTAGTGGCCTTCTTCCGGTCTCATTCTCCCAAGTGCTAAGATTACCTTCATGTGTCACCATAGCAGGCCAGAAATCTTTAGCTGGTTGGTCCACATGGGCTCCCAGGACATTCTGGAAAGCTGAAGATGGTATGTTAACTGGGTTTTCTGGGACCTTGCTTTGTACTTCCCTGTGTAGAACCAATGTTAGAAAAAGCAGCACAGTGATCTCTCTCAGGTCTAAGATGGGCTTGCTCTGGGCTGAAGACAGCAAGGATGGGCATACACAGATGTGACAAGAGCTTATTTTCACTGTTCATCTGATAGCAAGTACCACAGGCTAAATCAGCTGATTGCTAGTCCTGGTTTTCTCTCTTAAAGGGTTCTTTCTCTTAACATCTGTTTTTGTTTACTAGGGAGAGCAAGCATGCCTTAGCACTCATGTGATAAGACATAACTTTCTCTTCTATTGTCAAGGCTCTGAGGATTGAATATGGGTCATTAGGTTTGGTGGCAAGAGCCCTATCAGCCAAGACATCTAAGAAGGTTCTCTTGCACAAGTCACTTTAAGGCTCTTCTCTATAGGAACCACAAAGTTCATCAACATACTACCAGCAGTTGTTTATTTCTTTCTTTCTTTTCTTTTCTTTTTTTTTTTTGTTTTTTGAGACAGGGTTTCTCTGTGTAGCCCTGGCCGTCCTGGAACTCATTCTGTAGACCAGGCTGGCCTCAAACTCAGAAATCCACCTGCCTCTGCCTCCCAAGTGCTGGGATTAAAGGCGTGCGCCACCACTGCCCGGCAGTTTATTTCTTAAATATTTGAGTCCTTTGCATGTCAGTCTCTTGCTGGGAAATAACTCCGAAATAAATAAAATGTAAGACAGGCTTTGGGTAAGCCATGAAGAGCTAAGATGACAGATAAACATGCAGAAATACAGTGTAATATGAGCTTTACTATCCCAACAAAACATTAAAGGAGCCCTAATGGAAGTCTGACAGTCCTCCCTAAAGTCACCAACAGCCATAAGCTCAATGCCTGAGGCTGCAACTCAGTGGAGGGTTTACCAAAGATGAATAAAGCCTTGGGTTCAATCCCCAGCACCATAAACCAGGTATCAAAGCGCATGCCTATAAGCTCAGCACTCAGGAGGTAGGGGCAGAAAGATCAGCATTCACCCATAACAAGGGTGAAGCCAACTTGGACTACGTGCATTTTTTCCCCCTCAAAAAGCAAAATCCCAAGAAGCTTAAAGAAACATGTCACACATTTCAAATCGCATTTAAAAGCAAAGGGCAACCCTGAGAAACATCCAGGCCACAGTGGGATAGAAGCTCATTAGGTAAGATCACTGGCTGCTCTTTCAATGGTCCTGAGTTTAATTCCCAGCACCCATAAGGCGACTTGCAGCAGTTAAACAGTAGTCCTATAGAATCCAATGCCCTCTTCTGGTGTGCAGGCAAAACACCCATATGTATAAAATAACATAAATAAATAAACCTAAAATAAAAATAAGAATCCAAGCCACTAGCTAGCCGCTGTCCCTTGTAAACGGTAGAGGAATCCACAGGATTTAAATTAAAATAGCGCTGCAGGGCTCATAGGGGCCCCTTGTAGGCCTTGGCGTCGCAGCGCGGAAACACCTCCGGAGTCCCGTGAGCCCCCACCGCCCTGCGCAGAGATGCAGCCCCTACTCCCTCACCTGCACAATCTCCCCATGCAGCTTCCGCTTCCTTTCTTCGTCCTGGCACGGAGGACACTGGGAGTCGTAGTCAACAGCATTTAAATAAGAAGAATAGCTAGCAGCGTCCGCTTCCGCCGGAAGTGCCAAATCCCCGGAAATCTCGTTAAAAGAGCTCCACGGGTCGCTGGGGATTGTAGTTTAATAATACGATTTCCATCAAGACGTCACAGCAATCTGGACTCTCCAGCCATCCCCAGTTCCTCACCCACCAGAGACTTTTCCCAGGCCTCCTGCTGCCCCAAGTTATAAGACATCATCTTTGCAGCCCTCCAAGGGCCGTTAACTGTGTGCATAACATCCAAGGAGGCAAACGGATGGTTGAGTGAGTTCCTCACCATTTTAATCTGTTTCTCTCCTGCCTTGACATCTGCCAGCCTGTTTCCTGGATTGGGGTTCTCCAGAGAAGTAAAATCAAACCATCCTTTTATCTATGTGAGGAGATGTATTGTAGAAATAAGCTCACAGTCCTATGGGACTTGCTGTCTGTAAGCTTGAGAACCAGGAAAGCCCTCTGTGTCGTTCAGTCTGAGTCCAACGTGGTTCTACAGATCAGCTTCTAATAGAAGCCTCAGAGGTGGAAAGATCTGAGAACCAAGGCCCTCAGACAAGTCTCGAATGCTGTCTGAAGGCAGAGGGTGGATGGCCCAGTCTGCAGAGGCAGAATTGGAAGCTAGTGCGGCTGATGTAATCACTTGAGTGGTGAAGCAGGACCACCAGTTGATGTCCAGCTTGGGCTACACAGTGATACCCTGGAGAGAAAGCCCTTCCTTAGTCATTTGTTGCAATGGACTCTGAACAGGTTGGTGGTGCCCACCCAGATTGGTAAGGAGAATCTTCCTGACTCAGTATACCAATTCACACCTCAGATTTTTGTTTGTTTACCAACTCTCTGGGTGCCCCCTGGCCCACAGAAGTAAACATATAAAAATAACACAACCCATCCTTCCAAATTCTCCTAGAACAGTCTTCCCAGAAAGCCTTCCCCTAAAAACCCCTAATCCCCAGTTGTGCCTAACTATCTATGCCCTCAGCACTGACATCCAAAGCCATTCAGTCCCTGCTTTGTTTCTGCCTAACTGGGTGTTTCTGTGTGCTGACTATGAGCTTTTCACTCAACTGGAATCTTCCATGGATAGCTATCTTCTGAATCCCTTGCCTTCCCCTGCACTCATGCCTGAGAAAGCCAGAGGGCTCTCATCACCAAAGCAAAGTCCCCAGTGGGTACGAGGGAAGAAGACCAGTGAACCCAGAACACAATCCCCTTCCCAAGACTGCTCTAGCTTCCAGATAAAAGCAGTGGGTGCAGCTGTCGTGAATAGTGACCCTCCAGCATCAAGGTGAGGAACCACCTGTATTCCCATGAGGCAGCCCATTATTTGCTGAGCTGTAGTGTTCATCAGCCTCTTCCCTCTGTGTCTTGCCACTTTCTTTCTGTACAATTTGTCGCTCACCTCTTCCACAGCTTTCTTTCTGTCTCTAGGTGCCTCTGTCTTCCCCTGAGTGTACTTCAATGTCTCTACGTCCTCTGCAATGAATTAAACTTCTAAAAGGACTCTCTATCTGTGTTATCTGTACATTTTCCTGTCTCCAAACAAAAATAAGGGAGGAGGTATGTCACCATTGTGTTGTCTTATTATTTAGGAATTCTAAGAGTCTGGAGAGGTGGGAGTCTGTGTGTAACACCACAGCTCTGGGAGAGGAGGAAGGAGTATCAGAAGTTCAGGAAGTTCCTCTGCTACATATCACATCTGAAGCCAGCTAAATCTTGTCCAGAAAGAAAAAGAGGAAAAAGGGGTTGGTGGAAGGTTGGAAGGAATTAATTATAGACTCCATTATCCGTTCAGATACCCCTGTCCCCCCCCCCCAACTTTTTGGCTTGCCCAACTCTTCTAGTTGGGTTTTTGTTCCTGTTTCCGGGGTTGTTGTTGTTGTTGTCTCGAAACAAGGTCTCATCTTGGCTGCCCCGGAACTTACTACCTTGACCAGGCTGACCTCACAGAGATCTGCCTGAGTGCTAAAATTGAAGGCCCACCCCCAATTCAATTTTTAGTCTTTATACCCTTCAGCATCTACCGTCTCTCTGTGGGCGTGGAGCTCTGCTAAAGTTTCTTAGAAATGAGACCCAGAGATGAGAGGTGGACATAGCCTTTCTCCCAGTCTCCTGACCCTCCAGAAGCTTCCAGCGGACAAGCTGACAATGTTTGATGGCCTTGTGAGACAAGGGGGTGTGTGGAACAGTAGATTCTGACCACGGCCAAGGAAGGGCTAGCAGGTGCGCCCTAGCTGTTAAGGGGCCTCTGAGGCCCCACAGCCTCTACTTGCCTCCTGGATGCAGAAGGGTTAACTTGCTTTCTTGTTTCCCTCGGGTTTCTGCAGGCTGCAGGGACTGTATTGGGCCACCAGCGCCATCTATCAGCCGTTGAGGGAGCTAGCTTTGCTTCACCAAGATTTCTAGGCCAGGCAGTCTGTCTCCTGCCAAGGGCTCCCGGCTGCACAAACCTTAAAGTTGACTATTGGATGAATGCAAGCCACGTTTCCCCCTCTCCGGGTACCAGGTGTCACCTGGCCACTTCCCTGGGGAACTCCAAAGGACTTTCTGGAGCTTTCTCTCCACGCTCTGATCCCCTCTCTCCCAGCCAGGTCAGCAAATGTGAGTGATTAGAATGAAAGCTGATAGTCCGGAACCAGGGCTTGATCTGGTCACGCTCTCGGCTTACTAATGGGGACCTCTGACCGGTTACTTCATTTCTCTGTGCCTCGGTTATTCCAGCTGTAAAATGGGACAATCTTTGAAATCTCTTTGTCTTTCGTGACAAATTAACTGGCAAAGTGCTTTATTAAGGCTTATCCCAGAAGGGGTTGTGTGAAGGTTAGTCACACAGGTTGCTATGGCTACTGGCAGGCCTGAAAGAGGATGCTGGTCTGAACCCTCAACCTCCTGGCCAGACACAAAGGCACAGTACAGTACTAACCAACTCATCCCTATAAGTCCATCAGAAATAACACCCTGCTCAAGTTAGGTGTGGGGACTGGAAGTTCAGGGCTACCCAGTACCTTTCAGTTTCCAAAGGTCCGGAGATGAAAGATCAGAAAAAGGAAGGAGGATGGGGTATAGCTCAGTGGTGAACTACAGATTAGCACGTACAAGTCCCGGATCCTATTCCATTGTACACAAACGCACATGTACACATGAATGCACACACACTTGCATTAAAAGGCAATAAGGAGGAATTAGCAGGCACATAAAATGATCTTTTTGCTGAGTATGGTTACATGTACCTATAATATCAGCACTGGAGACTGAGATAGGAGGATCACAAGCTTGGCACCCGCCTGGGCTGTAGAGCCAGACTCTGTTAAAAAAAAAAAAAAAAAAAAAACAGAAAAGGATGGCTCAGCAGGTAAAAGTGACTGCTGCTAACTAAGCCTGCTGGCCTATATTCAGTCCCCCAAATCCACATAGTAGAAGTAGAGAACTGATCCCTCCCTGCAAGTAGTCTTTTTGGACTCTACAAAAGGTGATGGCACATGATCACACACTCATAAGTAAATAAATGTCAAACAGACACCAAACCCACAAAATGTGCTGTTTTGGAGAAGAGGAGGGCAGGCCCAAGTAGGTAGGGGAACCCGGGCCACTGCACCCCAACACTTTGTCCTTGACTCTGGCTCAGAACTCTTAAAGGCGGATCAGCCTCCAAAAGCATCTGTTACAGGACTCTCCAGTTCTTCAGGAATTTAACCTTCCCTGGCTTGCCTGGTAAATCAGAGAGGAGAGGAGAGGAGAGGAAGCTGTCTGCAGGTCCCCAGGCCCCCATTCCCACCTACCTCCCAGAGTTGGGGAAGCAGAGCAGCTGAGTTCATATCAAGCCTCTGGTCTCTATGTTTACCTTCCTCTATCCCGAAGAGAAATGGGTACGTCGATTTACCCAAGGGGTGAGAAAGTAGACATATGGGTCTCCATTGGCTAAGGTTTTACTCTGACCCTCAATCCCAAGACCACAGAGGCCAACTTTTTGGGTCAAAACCCACTTAACTGGAGGCAGGTAGCAGCTTCCTAATCTTACAGCCCAGCCCAGTCTCCTGCCTCTGGATGCCTTGATACCCAAGAGAGGGATGGGCAGCTAGAGAGCTGACATTGCTTACTTGGGAAGCAATTACTGGAGGAGCCATCAGCTCAGTGAGGCTCAGTTCTCACTAATCGGATTTCATCAGAGCCCCGGGCTGGGGGAGGGGGTACTGAGTAATTTGGCTTGATGCAGTGGTGGGAGATGTCCCGGAGGGAAGGAGGCTGCATAATCTGTCTGAGTGGTGTTATAGTTGTCCAAAGCAGTTATCCTGAGTGGACCACACAGACATCAGACAGACAGTGTTTGGGGTTGGGGGACTGATCCCCAGGTCTTGGAGTGAGAAAAACGGATGTTAAATTTTACAGACTGAGAACACACATCTCCCACAGTTGAGCTGAGCTGAGCAGCTAAGGGAGGAAGGGAGGTCAGCCTGGGAGCAAGGCCACTAAGCCAAGTGCTCTGAGACCGGACATGCCACCTAGCCATCACCCAAACACCCTGCCTGTGTCCACAGACAGACAGACACAAAGGAAGACTTGAGTCCTCCGGTGGTACTTGAAGGCCATACTTAATCCTGTTCTGTCACCAGCCTCCTTCCACAGCTTCCTGAGACTGTGTTCCCTTTTCTGCCCATGTCAACCCAGTTGCATGTGGTGTCCTTCAACCCCTGCTTCCCCCACCCCCCAGAACATGCAGATAATCCTCTCCTCACCTCTATAATCCACTCCACAGCTTACAGAACAGTGTAAGCACGACAGCAAGAGCCGCTGATCTCTACTGAGTCTCCTCCCACACCGCCCCAGACCGACACCATGCAGAAGTGCTTCAAGCTGGATTCACCTCCCTCTCAGCCCTACCCATCCAGCATTTGGCTTCTCTCATCTTCACTGTCACACCACTATTGTCTCTGGAATGGCATTCTTTCCATTTCCCAAGCCCCCACCCCACTCCATTGGAAGGAATCGCCTCTCTTGGCCTATACCAGGCTGGTGACCTTTGGAACCCATAGCTCAGTATATGTCTGTTGGTGCTTTAGGGCTCACGGCTTGGCCAGCCTGTGTGTTACTGGAGGTTGGCACTGTGTGTTACTAGAGGGTGTATCCTTGTGTCTAGTATATGCTCAGTGAATCCCGGTGCGGGGTAGAGGTGGTGCTAAGAGGGGAGCCCTGACTTAGCAGGCTCCAGGTCCTAGGTTCTACCCTCAGCAAGGAAGAAAGAAAATAGAAGAGTAGACTTGGTGGCTCACACCTGAGATCCAGAGATCGCAGTGAAAGGTGGAGTCGGGAGCATCAAGAACTCAAGGTCATCCTCAGTTACTTAGTGAGTTTGAATGCGGCTTGCTATGTATGAGACATTGTGTCAAAAATACAAAGTATCAGACCTGGAAGGCCTAACTGCCACCTTGCTGGCTGTGGCTCCCAGCTTTCCTGGAAAGAGAGCCTCCCTCCTAGGCTGATACTACTTCACCTGTCAGTGAGGACACCAGGCACAAGTCACAGGGCACAACGACCTTCTGCTCCTTGCCCTGGGGGCCTATCACAACACTCAATACTTCCCTGTCACTGGACCGGTCCTCTCTGGTCACATCTCTTGGGCAGAGTGGCCTCGAGAACTGCCCCACCCTCACCCACTTACAGCCAGGATGAAGCCGAGCCCAGGCACCCTGGGCACTAGGAGAAACCGGAAGCAAACCCACCCCAGCCCTCGCCCAGAAGGGAGGACGCGGGAGCGACCGGCCCCCGCAGCATTAGCTTGCTTGCATACATTTGCATGCTATTTGCATGTGATCAACTTCACATTCAAAGCCTGCTCCTCGCCCGTGCGGGCGGGCCACCCCGCACATCCTCCTGGGTGCGGCCAGGGTCCCCGCGCCCCCCGCGCCGGCCGAGCCGCGCAGCCGCGCGCCTTGCGGAGGATCCCAGCCCATTGAGGCCGCTGATTGATGGCGCTGCCCTCCGCGTGAACCCGCCTTTAATACCGAGGAAGTTATGAAACCGCCATACATCAGCGCCCGCCGCCCCGCCCGGCCGCCGCCCCGCCCGCCGGCTCCTCTTCAAAACCTCATTTGGGCTCCGGCCGCGGGGCTCACGGGGAGGGGGGGTGGGACCCCGCGCGCCCCCCACGGCTGCATCTCCGGACCCATTTAGAACTGCTGACATTTTATCTGTGTTCCATACATCACTCCGTCCCCAGTAGCCATCTCTCAGAGAGCGGCGGGGGTTGGGGGGGAGGCCTGGTCCGGGTCCTGAGCTGAAGATGCTAGGAAGCCGGATGAAGGTGGGGAACTGCCGCTGCCCGCATGCCCCTTCCCAATCTGAGAGCTTGTGCAGGTGCAGTGTTCCCTGTACAAGTCCCTGTTGCCTTATCTTGAAATGGCTAGATTTTATTGCCCATCCTCCTACTGAAGAATATGATAGTGGTCGTTTAACCTCTTCTGTGGACCTCTTCTAATATATACTGCACCTCCCTTTTCGGAAGTCCTTCTGAATATCTAACCATTGTGCCTCATGCTGCATTTTCTTCTTGTTTTGTCCTTGGAAGGTTAAGAGAGCCAAGTCGCCTCTCACATGCTTTAACTCCTTTGTTAAAATGTCAGAGCAGTCCAAGTGCAGCCACCTGCCCACACTCTTGAGTTTTACAAACATGATAGAAGGCAGACCGCTGCCTTTCACCCTAGAAAGAAGAAAATGGAGACCCGAACTCCATAAGAAACAGAGGCCAGGACCCAAGGCCCCGAGGCAGAGAGCAGGGACAGACAAGGACGTCTGGACTAACAGACAGTGGGCCCGAGGAGGAAGAAAGGGGGATGGGAGAGAAGCAGGCAGACAAAGGGAGAAACACACAAAGCGCTGGACAGACAAAGGGACTGTGGCTGGGGACAGGCAGACGGCCGAGAGGCAGAGACAGCTGCACGTCCGCCGGCGGGCATGTGAGCGAGCCCTCCCGCCTGCCCATGTCACTCAAGTCTTCAGGAATGTGGCCGGGGTCCCTGGGGGTGCTGCGGCTCTGGTCTACAGTTTCTCTCATTTTCCTGCCGGTCTTTGCCTCCGAGCTCATCGCGCTTGCCCTCTGGTCTCCTCTGTCTGTGACCCGGGCCCAGTCACCGCACCTCATGGCCTGCCCTTCGCCCTGGCTCAGGGAAACAGACATCTCTGCGAGCATAGGGATCTCCCCGGACTCCGCCTGTGCAGGAGGGTGCAAGGCATGTCTGGGGCTGGAGAAGGCCAAGGGCTGCCTGGCTCAACGACTAGGAGGCACGGGTGTGGCTCATTCAGCCCCAGAGGGTGGGTGTGGTCGCAAACTATTTGCATCTCATTTACATGTCGGAGTTCCCATTCTTCCCCCCGGGTTCTGCCGTCCACCCCCAAACCCCACCCTGCCTTGAACTTCAGCTAGGCCCAAGTAACCCTGGAGAGGTGAGGAAGGGCAGGACGGGCGTGAGAAAGACGTCCAATGGATCCTGGAGGATTCACTACACTGCAGCACAAGTCACCCCTGCCCAGATTAAAGTCATCCCTCCCCCGGGCTGCAGGATCTCGGTCCTCTATGACCCTGGCGATCTTCGCGCTGCCTTCTCTCTCTCTCTCTCTCTCTCTCTCTCTCTCTCTCTCTCTC